>CAWUFW010010790.1:0-292500 GCA_963921515.1 Calotriton arnoldi | reverse complement strand
TAGGCAGTCAGAGGCTGGAACTGTTTCCAACAAGCCACTGTTAAGTCCCATGTCAGATGTGTGCTTTCATCTCATCCTGAAATGCCCACGTTCGTTCACAGTGCGTATCCGGTTATGCTTTATTCATTTCGGGCATTTGATACTGCACACACCTAATTTGAAGGAGAAGCCGGGCACTTTACATTGAACACAAGAAGGGCTGGGCGAGAAGGGAGGGGGGAATGCCAGCAGCAGAGGCAGGCGAGAGAGAGAGAAAGTTAGACAAGAAGGGCTGGGCGAGAAGGGAGGGGGGAATGCCAGCAGCAGAGGCAGGCGAGAGAGAGAGAAAGTTAGACAAGAAGGGCTGGGCGAGAAGGGAGGGGGAATGCCAGCAGCAGAGGAGCTTCATCAAAGCCGAAAAGGGAGGGGGAGAAGGGAGGAGAGATTAGTAGCAGGCTGAGCAAATGGTGTGCGATGTGCACGCACCATGACGAGAGGAAAGCCATATGGCACCTCCGTCGTCATTGTGCGCGTAATCGCACACTCGATGCCAGCCAAAAGAGTGGTTGCATTTCTGCAACCACACTACAAAATGTCTCGCCAGAGCCAGCGCTGAAGCGCTGGCTTTCAGAGCGAGACCTAAAAATGGATACTTCCGGAGCATCTTCATCCATTTAAAGTTATAGATCCTCTTTGTTAATTTTGATTATTTGACTGAGTTTTACATATTACTATGTTGATAATTAGTCATGTATTTTTTTGGTCTTTTGAGAATTACCATTGTAGTTATTCCATACTAACTGTTTTTCCTCCTTAATAGGTGTGCTCTTGTTTGTGCCTGTCCTTGTTTTATGTCCTATTTGCTGCTGTCATCCATCGCCCCCTTTCGGCGGAAATTGGTGGGTGTCATCTGTTCCATTAGGTCTCATCCCCCCTGTCGTTTTTAGAATTTTTTCGGTAGGTTTTGCTCTTTCTTTGTTATCTCAGTATTATTCTTCTTCCTCCTATCTTTCTAGGTCTTTTCTCTCTCGTTATCTCTTCCTGCAATTTTTTTCTCATCACATTTTCTTATCTTCTTACCGTTTTCTATTCTTCATTTCTTCCTTGCGTTGTTTTCACATCCTTACGATTAAATTGGTTATTATATGGTTTTAAACTTTTTTCTTATAAGGTTTGTCTGGTTTTCTCAATTTCTTTTCTCTTTAATTGTTTTTATGGCTTTGAAAATTGTTTCTTGGAACGTCAGAGGTTTAAACTCCCCTATTAAGAGACGGCATGTTTTATCGCATTTATCAAAGCTTGGAGCTGATATAGCACTAATCAAGGAATCGCACCTTAAGGAAAATGAATCTTTAAAATTAAACAAGCATTGGCATAGCCAATAGGTCTCGCCTTTGGGACCTTATAAGTGTTTAGCCATGCAACAGTTGATGTTGTTGCACCAAGGATATTGTGCTGGATAACTAAACACATAAGGTCCCAAAGGCGAGACCTACTGGCTATGCCAATGCTTGTTTCTCTAGCCGCCTGCGCCTAGAAATTCGAAATTCATGGCGTTAAGGTGCTTTAAGAACTATTAGCCCGCTTCTGCCGTGGAGCAGAGGGCCAATAGCAAGATGTAAATGCAGACCCAACTGATTAAAAAATAGCATTCTAATCCCTATATGTCCATAGTCTCCATGTAAGGAAGAAAGAGGAAAAAAGACTGGAAGGAATATAGAAAGACAAGCATTTGCAATGCAATAGTTCTCGCTTGCTAGTTAGAGCTATTGGCATTGTAAATGAAAATGTGTTTTTACCTATGTGTTTTGGTTTGCAGTGCAGTGGCCTTTAGGACTTTATAAGTGTTTAGCGATGCACTTTCTAGTGTAAGTAAATAAATAAATACATACAAAACATACCCACGTAATGTAATGGGGGGGGGGAGAGCAGAGAGAAGGAGGCAACAGAAAACCAGTGAGAGACAGAGCCAGGAGGAAGAGAGTGTAGGAAACACACTGCACATGTCTGAGGCTGCAGTAAGACATCTGTGGCAGTGACACCCAAGATGATCCCTAGGAGTGGAGGGGGGTGGGGTAATAGAGGGAGACGCGAGAAAGGGAGAGACTGAAATAAAGATGAAGAGAGACAGCAAAACTGTGAAAGTGCCGCCACAATCCACGTCCTGGCCCCTGCAGGGTTAGGTGAGACAGCAGAAGAGAGAGTGAGAGAGAGGGCTGGGGAAGAGAGAGCAGGAAGAGGATAGGGAGACAGCAAAGGCATGCAAGGAGCTGTAGTGAGATATCGCTCAGTGATATACATTCCTACAGCAAGCTGATCCCTGGTGTTTGGGGGGGGAGTGGCGACTACAGACAGATTGAGGAGGCAGTTGAGGAACGGGTGGGGGAGGGTGTGAGAGAGACAGGAAAGACAGCAGGCAGTACCAACTGAGACAGGGAGAGGACCTCGTAGGAGGGACTGGGAGAGGCTTGACGGGTGAGAAGAGAAAGTGAGGAAGAAAGGCTGATCGGAAAATTAAACTAAGTCACAGAATCCTAGAGATTTGCATATAAATGCATCCGTTTGTTATGTGGGGGAAACCTGAATATAGTTAATGTATTCATGCAGCACTGATACTGCCTGAAGACCGTTTCTAAGCCTTTCCTGAGGGGTTACAGACAACAAGGATTACAGGAGATCTGGAGGTAGGATCTGGGCATCCCTCGCAGATCCTGCATGTGATTTCACTTCTTCTGAAACATGCACTGAAAACCATAAACAAAGGCTTGCCTTGGCGTGGAGTTTCGCCCCCTTGCTCTGAGGAGAAGTGAGACACACTGGGGATGGCAGGAGCTCTGCAAGGAGCTGGACAAATGCTAAGAGTGTCCTCAAACAGATCCAAACCCGGCCTGAACTAAGAGCGGTGGCACAGCCTTGAGCAAAACGAAAGCACGTCATCTGAGAAAAAACACAATGTAGAAAATAAAACAAAACATGCCAGAACCGGTGTACTTTTAGAGGCGTCCAGCTTGCCTGAGGCACGACTCCACTGTAACCACACAGACGACAAAGGGGAGCGACAGGGAGTGCGCGCTGTGATTTTGTCTCCTCTGTAGTTCAGCTTGCATGAGCGTCATGCGCATTATAGTGAGAAAAAAGGCTCAGTTCAAAAAGTAAATGTGGCGTCTGTATAACTTGCCTATGAGGAAAAGGCATAGAAGAAATAAACTTCAGAGAGAGAAGCATTGTAGAAACTGCGTTCTGCCCACAAAATCCATTTGGGGGGCTGGAAAGTATATCAGGGGTGGAGGGGAGGCGGATTGAAACCTTCTGGTAGCCAGCATAGGGTTTAAAGCTTGGAGACAATGGAAGGCGGCAAATAGAATCAGCACGTGATTTCACTTCTTGTGAAACACTAAAAACCATCAACAAAGCCTTACCGCGCCGTGGAGTTCAGCTTGCCTGAGGCACAACTCCACTGTTACAACACTGACAACAAAGGGGAGCAGCAGGGAGTGCACACCGTGAGGTTGCCTCCTATGTCATTCAGCTTGCCTGAGGCAAGGACATCGTGCGCATTGTAATGGACAAGGGAGACCGAGAAGCGCGCGCGCCTCGCGCTAAAAGTAAAACAAGACGCGCGGCCAAGAAACGCGCTCTCTGGTGAGGGAGGGGGAGGAGGGGTGAGGGAGGGGGAGTAAAGGCAGATGGCGCCTCGCCAGCGATGCGAGGAATGGATGGCAGCTGTGCGCATGCACGCCATCGTGAACGCAAGCTGGTCGCCAGCAGAAAGCCAGTGGGTTTGCACTTCCAAAACCCGCTTACTAAAACTCTCGGCCAGGCCAGCGCAAGCGCTGGTGCAGGCCGAGACCTAAAAAGGGATGGGTAGCTGAAGTTTTCTTCTCACCAGGTGATGGTAAAAGACATGGAGTTATAACTCTGTCATAAATCACTTTGTTCTAGGTTGCTTTCCCAAGAATCGGATGATAAAGGTCGATGGTTATTCGCCAAGTATTAGTCAGGAAGGTTCCAGTCTCTTTGTATAATATTTATGCCTCCACCACTGGTGATTCTTCTTTTTGGTCTCATCTCACTCAGAAACTTCTACAATATCCCGAGGAGAATTTTATCCTAGCGGGTGATTGTAATCAGATTATTGATCCTTTTATTGACCGTAACTGTTCGGTCTCTTTCATACTAAATAAATCTCAGAAACATTTTGTTGAAACTATTAAACAGCGTAAGTTAATAGACGCTTGGAGACTTTGTAACTACACTCTAAGGGAATTCACTTATCTTTCCCCTGTACATCAGACTCAATCATGAATAGATTACTTTTTTATATCACATAATATTTCCCAATCCTTACAATCTGCCTATGTAGTTTCCATCCTAATATCTGATCATGCTCCTGTTTCAATTCAACTAGATATTCTTAGAAAGCCTAAATTGTCTAAGCGTTGGCGTTTCAACATTTCACTTCTTTTGGACCCTGCATTTACCTCATTTTTTAACTTCTTTTTTTAATGTATATTTTTATGTCAACTAAGTGGACAACTTACCTTTTATGCCATTTGGAATGCATTTATAGTGGCTGCACATGATTTTATTATTGGTTATGTTTCTAAAAACTGAATAAATCACGCAAGCATCCTATGGAACTTTTAGCAAAGATAAAGAGACTGGAACATTCCTATTATTCTTCTAAATCGAAGGAATGTTTATCTGAGTTCATCATTAACACCAAGCTTCAATTCATTATCTATGGATAATGCTTCACTTTATATATTAAAGTCTAGTGCAAAATTTTATGGGGGCCAGAATAAATCGGGCAAATTGTTAGCAAATTATCTTAAGGTCAAACATAATAAACTTAATATTGAATCGATTATAGATGCACAACAAACATCAAAGTATAAAAATTCTGAAATCCTAGAGGAATTTCTCCAGTTTTATAGATCAATGTATACACCAGATGATTTACCTTCGGACACTGACGTTTCTCATTACTTTTCTAATATCCTAAAACCCTCTGGCACGCGCATTGATGTTACGTTGTTAGAATCTGATATATCACAAGCAGAACTTTGCACCGCATTACATATGCTTAAAAAAGATAAAGCCCCAGGTCCTAATGATTTCACAGTTGAATTTTTCATACACTTTTCTCAGTTACTTCTCCCAAAATTGCATGCTCTTATAGCTTCTTTTTTACTTTCATGTGGATCTTCTGGTTCTTTTTTGGGAGCCTTAATATGTCTCATTCCAAAGGAAGGGAAGGACCCACATTACTGTAAATACTACAGGCCTATTTCTTTTGTTAATATTGATTATAAGATCTTTTCTAAAGCTTTAGCTTTGTGATTAGAACCATATCTCCCCAAATTACTTGGTAGAGAACAATCAGGTTTTGTCAAGGGATGGTTTATTTCAGATAATACTCGTTTACTTGTTGACATCTTATCAAAAACTTCCCACAAATCTGAATCTCTTGCAGCAATTGCCTTAGAAGTGGAAAAAGCATTTGATCAAGTCTATTGGACTTTCATCTTTCAAATATTCAAATGGTTTGGATTTGGCCCCAAAATTATATCCCTTATTTCTCTTTATTCAAGCCCATGAGCAGCACTTTTTTGCCAATGGCCTCACTTCTTCACTTTTTACTTTAGGCAGAGGTGTTCTTAGAGGATGCCCTCTTTCCCCATTTCTTTTCAATTTAGCATTAGAACTCTCTATATCTAAAATAAGACAAAATCAAGACATTCATGGATTTGTTTTGAATAATCAACAGGTTAAATTAGTAGCTTATGCAGATGATGTCTTATTATTTTTCTCACAACCTAACCCTCCCTTCATACTTTTTTACAAGAAGTGATTTCATATGCGTTAGTATCTAGTTATTGTTAGAAATGGGATCTCTAGTTGGCAAGGGCTCGCACCTTTGTCCAAGTAGGGACCCTTCTTCCTAGTCAGGGTAAGGGTGTTACACTCGTGAAGTAACCCCTGCTCACCCTCGTGGTAGCTTGGCACGAGCAGTCAGGCTTAATTCAGAGGCAGTGTGTAAAGCATTTGCGCATAACCAACAGTAATACAGTGTAAGCACTACAAACGGACACCACACCAGTTTAGAAAAATAACCAATATTTTATATACTCAAGACAAGACCAATTACGACAAAAATCCACAATACTATACTTTACGAATGAATGCTTGATACGGTAACTTCTTCTTTGCAGGAATAGCACAAAAGCAAAGTTCGTACGTAGTCGGTAGCTCCGTCCGAGCCTACCGTGATGCTGAAAACCACAGAGTCTAACAGTTCCAGCCGACCGGGCCAGCAGAGTCATGAACAGACTCGGTTACAGTACCTTTCTCGTTGTGGCTGGTACGGAGTGTACGAGCCGGTCGGCGTTCGTCGCGGTTGCGGAGCAAGACGGAGCGGTGCAAGGTGGGGTGTCCCTCGATGCGGTGCAGGCAGCGGCTCGATGAGCGTCGGGCAGACGGAGTCGGTGAGTCCAAGGTGTGCGATGCAGGGTGAGACGATGCTCGATGCGGTGCGGACAGGTTGCGATGCAGGCGACCAAGCCGGAGTGCGGGAGCTGGCGTCGGACAGCGGTGCGAGTCGGAGCGGTGCGTCGCAGACGCACGAGCGGTGCCCCAAATGCGGTGCGGTCCCGACTCTTGAGCCAGCTGCAGGCGACCTCGCCGGTCGGGTCCGGTTGGTTCAGTGAAGCGATGCGATGCGAACTGCGGTGCCCACAGGTCACGGTGCAAGCAGCGGCTCGATGTTGGCGGCGTCGGACGCCGCCCACGGTGAGAACAGGGTTGCGATGCGAAGCGGGGCGATGCGGTCTGCGGTGCAAACAGGTCACCGGCCAGGGATGGATTCGGTTGACGGAGTCGGTTGCAGTTCCCTTCCTCTGTGGCAACTGAAACAGCGTTCCAGAAGCGGTACCCAGAGGCTTGTGAAGTCTTTGCAGTCCCTGAGACTTCTTAACAGGGGGCCAGCTCGGTTCCAGGCCCTTGGAGATACTCAGCACAAGTTTGTAGAAAGTTCAGTCCAGTCCTTTCACTGCCCAAGGCAGAAGCAGCAGCTGCAGGCCAACCCAACAAAGCAACAACACAGCAAAGGGGCAGTACTCCTCCTGGCAGCTCTTCCAGCTCTTCTGTCTTGGCAGGTTCCTTGATTCCAGCGAGATCTAAATTCATGGGGTCAGGGCCCCAATATTTATATCCCAAATTCCTTTGTTCTCTGAAGGCAGAGAGGCCTTTGCCTAGTCCAAACCAGTTCTGGAGCACTTTGTTGACAAGTCTCCGTCCCTTCTTTCAGTGAGTAGGCCAGGGACATCAGACGCACCACAGGAGGTGGAGCCAGCATTGTGGAGGGAAGGCACTGTCCTATTCAGGGCCCAGGTGCAACTCCTCCCACCCATCTACATGTAGATCTTGCTATTCAGCCCTGTGCTGACTCACCCTGTCTCCTGGCATCCCCCAGCCCCTGTCACTCACACTCCAGACAAGGAATACACAACCTCGCAGAGGCAGGCTTGGATGGTTAGACAAGAAAATACCCACTTTCTAAAAGTGGTATTTTCAAACACAGAATGTTAAAACCAACTTCACTAAAAGATGCATTTTATCATTCTGAGTCCAGGCATACTAAACTCGAATTTCTACCATGTTCCCGCGGTCAGTTAGGATTATAAGCTGTAATAATCAAAACTGCCCATTCTGGCCTAGGGGGACAGGTAGCCTTGCAATAGTGAAAACGAACTAGGCTGTAATTCACTATCAGGACATGCCACACACACCAGGGCATGTCCTACCTTTCGCATACAACGCACCCTGACCCACAGGGGTACCTTGGGCCTACCTTAGGGGTGACTAACAGGTAGCAAAGGGAAGGTTTAGGGACTTGCAAGTGTGTGCACTTGCCAAGTCGACATGGCAGCCCCAGGCTGCGCACAGGCTCTGCGGTGGCAGGCCCGAGTTACACTTTACGGGCTGTTTGCGTGGGTGGAACAATCCAGTGCTGCAGCCCACCAACAGCATTTGGTCTATAGGCCCTGGCACTCGCAGTGCACTTTACAAGGGACTGACAGATAAACCAAATAGGCCAATCATGGAAACACCAATCCATAACACATTTTATACAGGAGCACTTGCACTTTCCCACTGGACCGCAGTGAGGAAAGTGCGCAGAATCATTACGCCAGCAAAAACAGAGTCAAAACCGGGAGGTCAGAAAGCAAAAGTCAGGGGAAACACGCCAAAAGATGCCAAGTCTAACACATGTCCCCTCCAGCTGAAAGTAGGGAGAACTACCCAACCCCATTGGAGTTCTCTTCACTAAGGCGGAAGAACCTGGACAGACCATCTGCGTTGGCGTGTTCTGTACCAGGACGGTGTTCCACCGTAAAGTCCATTCCCTGTAGGGAGATGGACCACCTCAGCAGTTTTGGATTCTCACCCCTCATTTGCATCAACCATCTGAGGGGCCTGTGGTCTGTCTGAACCCGGAAGTGAGTCCCAAACAGGTATGGTCTCAACTTCTTCAGTGCCCAGACCACAGCAAAAGCTTCCCTTTCTATGGCACTCCACCTCTGTTCCCTGGGAAGTAGTCTCCTGCTAAGGAAGACTACAGGCTGATCCAGGCCCTCTTCGTTCAGTTGTGAGAGCACCGGTCCCACACCATGCTCTGAAGCGTCAGTCTGCACGACAAATTCTTTGGAGAACTCAGGTGCCTTGAGCACGGGCGCCGTGCACATGGCTGCCTTCAGGGCATCAAAAGCTTTCTGGCAGGACTCAGTCCAGATCACTTTCCTGGGCTGCCTCTTAGAGGTCAGCTCTGTTAAGGGGGCAACGATGGTGCCATAGCCCTTAACAAATCTCCTATAGTAACCGGTGAGACCTAGGAAGGCTCTCACCTCTGTCTGGGTCTTGGGGGCTCCCAAGCCAGAATGGTGTCAATCTTGGGTTGTAGGGGCGCCACCTGGCCGCTTCCTACCTGGTGTCCCAAGTACACCACAGAACCCTGCCCGATCTGGCACTTACTGGCCTTGATCGTGAGGCCTGCACCTTGCAGAGCCCTCAACACTTTCTCAAGGTGCTGTAAATGTTCTTCCCAGCTGGAACTGAACACAGCAATGTCATCCAGGTAGGCGGCACTGAAATCCTCCAGCCCAGCCAACACCTGATTGACCAACCTCTGAAAGGTGGCAGGGGCATTCTTCAACCCAAAGGGCATCACCCGGAATTGGTAATGACCTTCTGGGGTTGAGAATGCTGATCTCTCCTTGGCCCCATCGGTTAAGGCAATCTGCCAGTACCCAGACGTCAAATCAAACGTGCTGAGGAACCGGGCAGCTCCCAACCGATCAATGAGCTCATCAGCTCTGGGGATGGGGTGCGCGTCAGTCCTGGTGACGGCATTGAGCCCACGGTAGTCCACACAAAACCGGAGTTCTGGAGTGGCACCGGGCGCCGCAGCCTTTGGGACCAAGACCACTGGGCTGGCCCAAGGACTGTGGGAGGGCTCAATCACCCCTAACGCCAACATCTTAGAGACCTCCTCCTTGATGCTGGCTCTGACCCGGTCAGTCAACCTGTAAATCTTGTGCTTCACAGGAGGGCTGTCACCAGTGTCCACGTCATGGGTACACCAGTGAGTAACACCGGGGTCAGAGAGAACAGTGGGGCGAACTGTCCCAACAACTGGCGACAGTCCCCCTGCTGCTCCTGAGTCAGAGTAGGGGAGAGGATCACACCCTCTACTGACCCATCATGCTCCTTGGTAGACAGGAGGTCAGGGAGAGGCTCACTCTCCTCTTCCACCCCATCATCTGTCGCCAAGAGCATACTCACTTCGGACCTCTCGAAGTGGGGCTTGAGGCGGTTCACGTGAAGGACCCTCAAAGGGTTCCTTGGAGCCTGCAAATCCACCAGGTAGGTGACGTCACTTTTGCGCTCCTTTACCTCGTATGGCCCAGTCCACTTGTCCTGCAAGGCACAAGGTGCCACTGGGGCCATGACCCACACTTTCTGCCCAGGTTGAAATTCGACCAGAGTGGCATTCTGGTCATACCATCTCTTCATTTCTTCCTGGCTTGCTTCTAGGTTCGCCTGAGCGAGTTTCCTGAAGCGGGCAGTTTGGTTTCTAAAGGCCAGCATGTAGCTAAATACATCCGGGGAGTTTTCCTGGGAGCCGCCTCCCAGCCTTCCTTTACCAAACTCAGAGGTCCTCTGACAGGGTGGCCATACAGGAGCTCAAAGGGGCTGTACCCAAGAGACTTCTGAGGCACCTCCCTGTACGCAAAGAGTAGGCATGGCAAGAGGACGTCCCACTTACGCCTCATGGGTTCTGTTAGACCCTTGATCATGCCTTTCAAGGTCTGGTTGAATCTCTCCACCAGACCGTTTCCTTGTGGGTGGTAAGGAGTGGTGAACTTGTAGGTTACACCACACTCCTTCCACAGGGATGTCATATACTTCGATATGAAATTGGTCCCCCTATCAGAAACCACCTCTCTGGGGAATCCCACACGGGAAAAGATCCCCATTAACGCCCGGCCCACCACTGGCGCCGTCGTTGTCCTGAGAGGGATTGCCTCCGGGTACCGGGTGGCATGGTCCACCAAGACCAGGATGTACCTGTTGCCCATGGCTGTCTTGGGATCCAGTGGCCCCACAATATCCATCCCTACCCTTTCAAAGGGTGTACCAACAACAGGAAAAGGTTGGAGAGGAGCTTTGACCTTCCTCCCACTCTTACCACTTGCCTGGCAAGTTTGGCAAGACCTACAGTGTGCATCTGACTGCCTTCACATTTGGGGCCAAAAGAAGTGGGTGACAAGCCTGTCAAAGGTCTTGTCCTGCCCCAAATGTCCTGCCAAAGGCACGTCATGAGCCAGACCCAGTACCACCAGCACACGGGCTGACCCAGGCTCAGCAACCTTAGGCTCACTGTATAGGAGACCACTCTCCCAGTAGATCAGATGTGACCCGGACTGATTACCAGCTGCCTGGTCTGCAGCCTGCCGCCGCAGACCCTCCAGAGTAGGGCACTCGTTCTGCTCCCTGCAGAACTCCTCCCTGGTGGGACCCCCTTCTTGCTGCCAATGGGTCAGCTCAGAGATGTCTCCCAGTTCGGCTACCTGCTCCCCTGTAGGCACCGGGGCGTCCCCTCGAGGTCCGCCTCCTCCCGGTCCGTGGGAACTTCGGGGGCCGGTTTCCCGCGCCCCTGCCCTTTCTCTTGGCAGGGACTTGGGCCACTGTTTCAGGCTCCAAGTCCTTTTGATCACCCTTTCTGGCTGCCATTGACCGAGTAGACACGCATGCCCACTCTGGCAACCCAAGCATCTCCAAGTGAGACCTGAGCTCAACCTCCTTCCATGAGGACTGCTCCAGGTCGTTTCCTACAGACAATCTACAGGCATGGTAGGGCTCACAACCACCCTCAAGGGACCTGAGACCCCCCCCCCCATTCAAAGGGAACCTGCGCCACCATACATTGGCGCTCTGAGTTGTCTACAGCAACTACTTGGTGGAATGCTCCTGGGACTACTTGCTTCTCAGACACCAGGTGACACCGGACTGAGGTCACACTGGCTCCAGTATCTCTGAGAGCCTCTACCCTGTTCCCATTAATGGTCACCCAGGTGCTATATTTCTTTGTGTTAGGGGCACCTGGTTTCCTGGGACCATCTCACTGTCCCCTAGTGAGACAAGGGTCATTTCTGCGGGATCCCCACCCTCCTGTGGGCACCCCTCCTCCCCAAGCGCTACACTAGCCAACACTTTGGACTGTCCACCGGTGGGTGGCTGTGTCCCCTTCGGGCACTTGGGGTCCCCTTAAAGTGACCTACCTGGTCACATGCATAACACTTGCGGGGGCTGGTCTCAACAGGCTTCCCTGTAGAGACCCCTTTCTTCTTATCACCGGGGGGCTGGGAACCTTTACCCTGGGTACTAGTTTGGGGCCCTTTAGAGAACTCCTGAGCTTTACCCTTGTCCCCCCACCTTTCTGCTGGGGACCCTGCCCACCTTTGGCTGAGTCTCCCCAAACGCTTTCTTGTGGACCCTGGTACTCACCCAGCGGTCCGCTTCCATAGCAAGCTTCCTGGGGTCAGTTAGCTTACTATCAACTAGGTGCTGGCGCAGATCTGCAAAACATAGACTAGACAAGTGCTCCCATGCAATCAAGTTGTAGAGCCCCTGAAAATCTGTTACACTACTGCCCTTCACCCAACCATCCAGAGACCTGCAGAACACATCCACACATTCCAACCAAGTGTTGGCATCAGACTTCTTACTGGGCCTGAACTGATCCCTGTACTTTTCAGGAGTAAGACCATACTTCGTGAGAAGGGCATCCTTCATGTCAGCATAGGTGAGGTGATACCCCTTACCCAAAGCTATCAGAGCATCCCTTGCTTCTTCCGGGAAAAGTGGCCACAATCCTGCTCCCCAATTCTCCTCAGGGACCCCATTCATGTGTATGGCTGCCTCATAACCCTGGAACCACCTTTGTATGTCATCCCCCTTCTTGAACTCCTTGCCTACGTTCTTGGGAATGTGCACAATCCTGTCTGCCTTTCTGGACGAATTGCTGCCACCATCTGAGCCTGACTTACTCCTAAGTTCTAGCTCCTTCAGTTCTCTCTCATGCTCTAAGAGCATCTTCCTCTCCTCTATGGCCAATCTCTTCTCCTCCCGCTCACTCTCCAGCCTGAGCTTCTGCAGCTCAAACTGCCTTGCCTCCCGCCTGTCCTCCAGCTCCTCTGGGGACAGACTGCTGCTGCCTGACCTGGCGGGTTCCCCCCTACCCAAAAGCACATCCACCCTGGAAATAGGCTCCTCCGCCTCCTCACTGAGATTACCAGGCAGCCCATTGGCATGTCTGGCTGCTACCCAGGCCCTCAGCGCCTTCTGTAGCTCCTCCTTCCTTGTGAGGCCTTTAATTTGGACTTTCAGGTTTTTACAAATCGCTCGTAGCTCCTTTACGGCGTAGGATTCCAACCTATCCTCCTCAAAGATAACTTCCAGAGATGCAACGGATGATGCAATTGATTCAGGCATGACAAAAGTAGTGAGTTGAAAACTGGCAAGATCAAAAATAGGCCAAAAGAAAAAGAACCAGTATGTGGTACGTAATGGTCTGCGATATGGTAGTAGTGCACACCAATCACTGTAAGTCAAGTGCAAACACAAGTCCTATCCTCACCGCTGACAACCAATGTTAGAAATGGGATCTCTAGTTGGCAAGGGCTCGCATCTTTGTCCAAGTAGGGACCCTTCTTCCTAGTCAGGGTAAGGGTGTTACACTAGTGAAGTAACCCCTGCTCACCCTCGTGGTAGCTTGGCACGAGCAGTCAGGCTTAATTCAGAGGCAGTGTGTAAAGCATTTGCGCATAACCAACAGTAATACAGTGTAAGCACTACAAACGGACACCACACCAGTTTAGAAAAATAACCAATATTTTATATACTCAAGACAAGACCAATTACGACAAAAATCCACAATACTATACTTTACGAATGAATGCTTGATACGGTAACTTCTTCTTTGCAGGAATAGCACAAAAGCAAAGTTCGTACGAGTCGGTAGCTCCGTCTGAGTCTAACAGTTCCAGCCGACCGCGTCGATACGGGCCAGCAGAGTCATGAACAGACTCGGTTATAGTACCTTTCTCGTTGTGGCTGGTACGGAGTGTACGAGCCGGTCGGCGTTCGTCGCGGTTGCGGAGCAAGACGGAGCGGTGCAAGGTGCGGTGTCCCTCGATGCGGTGCAGGCAGCGGCTCGATGAGCGTCGGGCAGACGGAGTCGGTGAGTCCAAGGCGTGCGATGCAGGGTGAGACGATGCTCGATGCGGTGCGGACAGGTTGCGATTCAGGTGACCAAGCCGGAGTGCGGGAGCTGGCGTCGGACAGCGGTGCGAGTCGGAGCGGTGCGTCGCAGACGTGCGAGCGGTGCCCCAAATGCGGTGCGGTCCCGACTCTTGAGCCAGTTGCAGCGACCTCGCCGGTCGGGTCCGGTTGGTTCAGTGAAGCGATGCGATGCGAACTGCGGTGCCCACAGGTCACGGTGCAAGCAGCGGCTCGATGTTGGCGGCGTCGGACGTCGCCCACGGTGAGACCAGGGTTGCGATGCGAAGCGGGGCGATGCGGTCTGCGGTGCAAACAGGTCACCGGCCAGGGATGGATTCGGTTGACGGAGTCGGTTGCAGTTCCCTTCCTCTGTGGCAACTGAAACAGCGTTCCAGAAGCGGTACCCAGAGGCTTGTGAAGTCTTTGCAGTCCCTGAGACTTCTTAACAGGGTGCCAGCTCGGTTCCAGGCCCTTGGAGATACTCAGCACAAGTTTGTAGAAAGTTCAGTCCAGTCCTTTCACTGCCCAAGGCAGAAGCAGCAGCTGCAGGCCAACCCAACAAAGCAACAACACAGCAAAGGGGCAGTACTCCTCCTGGCAGCTCTTCCAGCTCTTCGTCTTGGCAGGTTCCTTGATTCCAGCGAGATCTAAATTCATGGGGTCAGGGCCCCAATATTTATATCCCAAATTCCTTTGTTCTCTGAAGGCAGAGAGGCCTTTGCCTAGTCCAAACCAGTTCTGGAGCACTTTGTTGACAAGTCTCCGTCCCTTCTTTCAGTGAGTAGGCCAGGGACATCAGACGCACCACAGGAGGTGGAGCCAGCATTGTGGAGGGAAGGCACTGTCCTATTCAGGGCCCAGGTGCAACTCCTCCCACCCATCTACATGTAGATCTTGCTATTCAGCCCTGTGCTGACTCACCCTGTCTCCTGGCATCCCCCAGCCCCTGTCACTCACACTCTAGACAAGGAATACACAACCTCGCAGAGGCAGGCTTGGATGGTTAGACAAGAAAATACCCACTTTCTAAAAGTGGTATTTTCAAACACAGAATGTTAAAACCAACTTCACTAAAAGATGCATTTTATCATTCTGAGTCCAGGCATACTAAACTCGAATTTCTACCATGTTCCCGGGGTCAGTTAGGATTATAAGCTGTAATAATCAAAACTGCCCGTTCTGGCCTAGGGGGAACAGGTAGCCTTGCAATAGTGAAAAACGAACTAGGCTGTAATTCACTATCAGGACATGCCACACACACCAGGGCATGTCCTACCTTTCGCATACTAACGCACCCTGCCCACAGGGGTACCTTGGGCCTACCTTAGGGGTGACTAACAGGTAGCAAAGGGAAGGTTTAGGGACTTGCAAGTGTGTGCACTTGCCAAGTCGACATGGCAGCCCCAGGCTGCGCACAGGCTCTGCGGTGGCAGGCCCGAGTTACACTTTACGGGCTGTTTGCGTGGGTGGCACAATCCAGTGCTGCAGCCCACCAACAGCATTTGGTCTATAGGCCCTGGCACTCGCAGTGCACTTTACAAGGGACTGACAGATAAACCAAATAGGCCAATCATGGAAACACCAATCCATAACACATTTTATACAGGAGCACTTGCACTTTCCCACTGGACCGCAGTGAGGAAAGTGTGCAGAATCATTACGCCAGCAAAAACAGAGTCAAAACCGGGAGGTCAGAAAGCAAAAAGTCAGGGGAAACACGCCAAAAGATGCCAAGTCTAACAGTTATAAATTGATAAGATAAATACCTTTGACCAAGTATACTTTTAAAGAAGATTTTACCATATCCAATTTTATGTGGAGCCATCAACCTATAAAATATTGAGGCTTATATTTCACTCAATCCATTCAAACCTCAGTTTCCTTAAAAATAGAAAAATGTATACAGAAACTTTCCACGCTAACTAGTAAATGGCACCCTTTATACTTCTCATGGTGGGGTCGACTCGATACCATTAAAATGATGTTGGCTCCCATTATAATCTATACTATTTCTAACATACTAGTACCTATACCTTTTAAATCCTTTAAAAAGATTACTTCTACACTTTCCTCATTCCTGTGGAGTAACAAAAAGTCCTGTATGTCGATGTTAAAGTTAGCACGTTCAAAATCAGAGGGTGGGGTAAATTTTCTTGATTTTTTTCTAAATATCATAAGGAGTTTTTATTGCATCAGTCCTCTCATTGGATTTTAGGTTCTTCATTAGTCCATTATAGGTTGAGCTTGAACAATCCTATATTTCTTCTTTTTCTTTTCAAGAGCACTTATCTTTCACTTGCAAACCACAAACTCTCTTGGGGTCCCAAGTGCCTGAAGAGGCTCGTGGAGGAGTGCTGCACAGCCCTCCAACCATTTAATTATAAAAAGCCCTGGAGGATGGGGTCCCCAGGGCCAGGCCCTATGGCCAACCCGCCTGCCACGCTCGGCCGTAGGCCATGTGCAGTGTGGGGTTGGCTGCTTTTGGGTTGGCTGGCCACAGGGCCTGGCAGCAGGCCAGGCCTTATGGCCAACTCTCCACTGCGCGTGGCTGAAGGCCGTGCATACCATGGTTTTGGCTGCATGCGGGAAGTTAGCCAAATGCAGTGTGCGGCGGGGGTTGCATTCACATATGGTAATTAAACATTACTTTATGTTAAAAAAACACTAGAAATTCACTGAAAAAAACAAAGGTTATAGTAACTTTATAGTTCGGTGTAATTAAAAGACCTGTTTAAAAAAAAAACTTTGATATTCACTACAAAACCAACGATTACAGTAATGTTATAGTTAGGTGAATATGTAATTGACAACATTAATGTTTTGAACTAAAAAAAAACACAGAAATTTACCAGCTGATGGCTGTGCACAGTGTGGGGTTGGCCGAATGCGGGGGGGTTAGCTGCAGGGCCTCGCAGCAGGCTCGACCCTGTGGCCAACCCCCTGCTGTGCACGACCGAAGGCCCTGCGCAGTGTGGAGTTGGCTGCCTTTGGGTGGGGGAGGTTGGCCACAGGGCCTACTCACAGGCCAGGCCTTGTGGCAAATCCCCCACTGCACACGGCTGAAGGCCTTACGCATCGTGGGGTCGGCTGAATGTGGGCGGTTGGTTGCAGTTGCATTTACGTATGGTAATTAAATATTACTTTATGTTAAAAAAAAACTAATTCACTAATAAAAAAAGGTTACAGTAACATTATAGTTAGGAGATTGTCAGTGACAACATTAACATTTTGAACTAAAAAAACACAGAAATTCACCAGTTACAGTTAGCAGAGTTAACTATAACTTGCTCCCCGCCATGCACTGCTTAGTGCTTATGACCTCACATGTTACATCACTCATTCCAGGTTCTGTGACATCATTTTTGACATTGCTTCTGACATCTCAAATGACATCATTGATGACCTCACTGATGACATCATCCAAGCTTCTTTTGTACATATTGCTCTATAAATGGGTATAGCATTAGAATTCTGAATTTAAGTACAAAATAGCTCGAGAGAATATGAGGCCAGGGCCGGCTCTAGGGCAGTGCCACTGGTGCCGATGCACTGGGTGCTGACTTAAGGGGGGCGCCGTGTTTGCAAGTATATTATAGTTTTAAAAGCACTAGCTGCTGCGTTCCTTGCCTCCAGCAATTTTCTTACAACAATAAAAATGTCAAGATAACTCCTGCGATTAATGCTCTTCCTGGAGTGAGATCGGAGTTTTGTCTAGTGGAAGTTTTGACTCATCATAAAGTAGCGCAGAGGGTTAATATGCCTAGTGCAAAGAACATGTATCATGTAGATCACAAAGTGAATATAATGTAAATAAGTCAGTGCTTTTGTCAGAGAGATCCTTTTGTTACTTGCAGTGTATATGTTAACATCCTAATATAGAACAATGAGATAATAGTTGTCATCAAAGAGCTGCATGCAATGTGCAAGGTATAGGTTAGAGCGTTCAGACCCCCCCCTCCCAGTCTTTCATTATACTAATGTTGCAAAAAAGATTCGTATCGGTAAACAAAAAACAAAAAAAACATCAATTCTTATTATTAAATATAACCCCCAACCATGGTGTTATAGTTTAAATTCTGAGTTTGTGCTTCTCCAGACCAAGCACTCTTAAACTATACTGCCTACCAGTATGGATGACATATGCATCCTACAACTTGTAGTCCTCTGTCTTATGTTACATTTCTATTCACTGATTTGCACACATATAATTGTCTCTGTGTACTGTGTGTGTGATGTAAAGTGCTCTGACACCCTACACTGGTATGAGTGGTGCTATAAAGCTAATTAAATGAATCGGAGCACGAGAGAGTGGTTATGGAGACTTGAGGAGCACTGTTAAAGAATGGTAGTGATGGAATCCGTGGCGAAGGAGGTCATTGGGGGGCGCCAACAAACACTGTTGCACAGGGCGCCACGAGTGCTAAAGCTGGCCCTGTATGAGGCATCATTAATGCCATCACAAAAACAACTCCCTTAGATGTAGAAAGCATGGGTTACGTGCCATATTGACCCTGTACCATACACTTCACGGATAGCGTAGTTCCCGTTAACAATCAACCACAGATATATGGGAAACCCTCATTGCATACAGTGTTCAATCTGTATGCAAGTGTTCAGATAAAGCTATGTTCCTCAAAATAATGAAGCCTGTTCCAAAAGGAATGCCCAACTATGCTACAGCTAACTACAGCTTTTATCTGTATCCAACCCCTGACAGTCACTGAACCTACATTGAACTAATGAAATTGATATAAATAGAGAAGTGGGTACTGTGAGCAGTATTGACTCTATGGAGGGAGTTTACATGTACCAGACTGTTTGCAGACAGTGAAACTCTCTTGAGAAATACTCTATAGAGTATTAAAAATTATCTACTAAGAACAGTGTACACTCTATGCAGCACTTGCAAAAAAAGACACTTTTAGCTTAAAATAAATGACTCCTGAAGGTGCTAAAGATCATACAACCTGCAGCCTTCAAACTGTTGTGAACACTTTACAGAGAGCTCATCTTCTGAAGCAAAACAAGCTCATACACATATCTTAATATGTGGTGGACATAGTCTTTGTTGTTAAGTAGAAATTGTCATGCTGGGACGATTCTGTCTAATAACTCAAGGCTGCTTACACTACTTAGCATGTAGTACATAGAATCCTAATGGGAACTTTTTCTGCAGTACCAAAAACAGTTGTGTGGAACACAATTAACACAAATCGTCAACTGTCACCTACACACAGTTCCCCTTCAATACAAATATTTATAATGTGTTTAATACCTCTACACACCTATGATGCGTTCGAAGCACATGCATTTAGTAAACAATTACATCCATTAGCTGGACACAGGCTGTACAAAATTAGGTAGAAAAGTAATATGGGACTTACCTGCCACTATGTAAACTATAAAACAAACTACCACTCTCATTGGATGATGTCAAAAGAATTCACCTTAGTACAACGTTACTTTAACCTTTGTTTTTTTCAGTGAATATATATATATACACATATATATATATATATATATATATATATATATATACATACATACACTCAGAGTTTGTGAATACTGAAAAATAGTAAACAGACTGAAAAGTATAAAATTACTCAAAAGTGTAAAATATCTTTGTCAATCAGGCCCAATGTGTCAAAGAGTAAGATTTTGGCATGCGGAGGTTAGAAGAGCTATACTATTTTAACAACCTTGTCCAGATAATTGGAAAAAACTTTCTACAGTTTCAAAAGAATTAGGGAACTTATGAGTTATCATGGACTCTGCCCTTTCTGTGAACTCTCAAGTCAGCCAAGTAAGTAATTGCACATTGTATACTATGTGGCCAATTACGATGCGGCCCGGCGGTCGGAGCCTTCTGGGCCGCATCGTAATCAGCTCCTCGGTTTACTTTCCGACCGCCGCATTATATTGCTGGCGGTCAGGAACTAAACTGGCCGGTCATTTCGGCTGGCTTCTGATGGGCTCAAGGAGCCCGTTGGCCAGTCGGAGCCGGCGCGTAATCCCAAAGGGCGGACCTTTCTGCCCTTGGGTTTACGATGCACGGTTTCCGACATGGTTTCCATGCCGTCCTGTTCGACATGGTAACCATGTCAGAAAGCGTGTTTCGGGGCCCCCAGCAGGGCCTCCTTGTGCCTGCGGCCTCCGGTTGGGGGCCGAGGGGGCACCTATGGTGCCTCCGTGTTGATCCATGCACCCTCTGGCAGGCACCTTGAGGTGCCTGCCACAGGGTGCAGTGATGAATAATACCTCCCATTTCTGTTACGGCCGGTTTCTGGCCGTAACACGAGCTCCCATTGAGAAATGAGAGTATGCAACCGAACAGTGTTCGGTCACATTGTAATGAGGCAGTGGGGACTGCTGACCGGAGTTCGGTCGGTCCCAGGACCGAGACGGTGTCGGGCGGACACAAGTCCACCCAACATCGTAATCAGGCCCTAAGTGAAGTTTATGGTGAATCATCCAGCATCTAGGCTTCCCATAGAAGAGTCAGACGATTTCCTCCCTCATCATGTCATGACTAGCACGATCATGCTAGTAGCCTGTACCAATAAGTCTTGGTTTCAGTTATCAAATGTCTTAAATTAATTCAGAACGTATTAAAGATGTTTATAGGTTTGTATTTTTATGCCTCATCAACAGTGTGAAGTATGCATTTACAAACATAATTTCATATGTATAGACTGATATAATGGGAATGTATTTGAAACAAATATTCTATGATGTGTAGAAATGTGTTTTCCTGATGTATGTAAAGTAAGCCACATATCTGAAAGAAACAGTTAGTTATAGATTCCTTACCTTAGAATTACCCCCAGGCGTCAGACTGGATCCGGAAAGTTTTTCGTCAGCAGTACCCCTGCGCGTCGGAAGGTGGCGTCAGTCGACTCCGCGTTCGTCGCCGGCATCATGGTCGCCGGGATGACGTCGCAGTAGCTACATAGACGCCGCCTTCGCACGCAGACATCAGTTCTTTCTTTTTCCGCGCCAGCAAGCGCAGATCCGGAGAGAGCGGTACCTCCAGTCACTTTTTGACTGACTTTTTTCTCGACTTTTGTTGAATTCGTTTTTTGAGTCCATCAACTCCTGGTGCACGAGGGATGCCCGGCTTCAAGGCCTGCGGTTCCTGTAACCGACTGATGTCGGTGACGGACCCGCACCGCATGTGCCTCTATTGCCTGGAGCACAACCACGACCCCAAGTCGTGCTCCGGCTGCCGGACCATGGCCCCGAAGTCTTTGCGGGAGCGGTCCCGAATGCTACTTGAGGCACGACAGTCGGCTCCACATTGCTCGAGGTCCCGGTCTCGGAGGAGGTCGGGGGACCGGTCGCGGAGCCAACACCATTCTTCCTCTAAGTCTTCGCACTCAGAATCAGGTAAGTCGAAGCACAAAAAGAAGTCGAAGAAGCATCGTCCCTCTTTGACTTCTCCCCGTCCATCGGCCGACGCGACGAGGGAAGCGGGTGGTGCTGCTCCCGCTGCTCTGCGTGCGGAGCCCGTAGGGTCGGCTCCGGGTTTCCCCCGCTTCCCGGGACCGGGAGTGAGCCCTGCCCAGCTTCGTCAGTTTTAAGAAGCGATGCACGCCATCTTTGGGCAGCCCGAGTCCGCCGACGTGCCTTCGGGCCACGCGGACTCAGCTGGGGGCCCTGGGTCTTCCGCGCCGGCGGCTTCGGCCTCAGCGCCGCAGGGTCCCCTTGGATCCAGGCCTGATCCGGATCGGCGTCGGTCGACCTTGTTACACCTCCCCCCGTGCCGATTCCACCGGAACCACGTCCGCAACCAGCGTCGGCTGGGGACACAGCCGATGTCGACCCCGGCTTCCACCTCGAGGTAGACACGGAGTTGGACCGGCGTCAACCGATGCCGGTTCCGACGCCAATGGGTACTTTTGTGCCACCTGTTCTACCCTGGGTCTTTGAGACCAGATTGGCAGCTAGAGGAGGGTGAGGAGGACTGGGAGGGGTCTGGGGACCCTTTAACCGACAAGATGACTTATAAGCAGGACTGGAGAGAGGAACTGGGGGAAGCCAGTGGTCTGGATACCTCACCAGACCTTGGCATGTTGTCTCCTCCTACCGTGGCTACGGAGGAGGGAGCGTCATACGCAGTGGTGTTGCGTAGGGCGGCCGAGGCTCTCCACCTCGAGCTACCTACGGTGGCAGTTAGGACTAACCTCCTGACAGAGGTCCTTCAACCGGCAGCGAGCTCTTCGGAGCCCCTGCTGCCGTTTAATGAAGCCCTCACGGAAATCCTTTTGGGCACCTGGTCCAGGCCCAACACAGGGGCTCCTGTGGACAGGATGATTGCCCGTCGCCACCGCCTTGCCCCGGTCGACCCCACTTTCCTCTCCCAACACCCCACCCCTGAGAGCTTGGTGGTCCAAGACTCCACTTCCAAAGGCGCATTCCCTAAAGCACCACCCGATAGGGAATCCAAAAAGCTGGACCACCTTGGGAAGAAAATGTTTTCTTCCGCCATCTTGGGACTGCGGTCGGTAAACACTGCATGTCTGTTGGGCCGTTATACCCACTCTGTGTGGGATACGGTAGCGCAGGTGCTGCCCCAGTGTCCGGAGAAGGCCCGGGCCGTGCTCTCCCGTGCAGTTGCCGAGGGGAGAGACGCAGCGAAGTTTACCATCCGCTGTGGGCTGGATACCGCCGACGCACTAGGCAGGACGATTTCCACGTCAGTAGCCCTTCGACGCTACGCCTAGTTGCGGTCGACTGGTTTTTCCGGGGATGTCCAATCCACTCTTAAGGACATGCCCTTTGATGGCCGTCGCCTTTTCGGTTACAAGGCAGACAACGCGCTGGAGCGCTTTAAGGACTCTCGGGCTATGGCCAGGTCCTTGGGCGTCTTCACCACCCGCCCTGCGCAGTCTGCCTTTCGCCCCTTTCGTGGCTACGGAAGGGGTGCCCCGCCTCGTCCCACCCAGTGCCACAGGCCGGTGCAAGCTGTTCAGGCTCTGCGCGGCCGGGGACGTGGGAACCAGCGCCGTGGTTCTGGGGGCCAGCGGGCGGGCCAGTCCACCACAGCCCCCTCTGCAGCAGCCTCCAAACCCTCCTAGTCCGACCTTTCAGGGCCAACAAACGCCAGTGGGTGGCAGGATTCGCCATCACCTCCCCCACTGGCGCACCATCACGTCGGACAGGTGGGTTTTGCAAATAGGCCAAAGGGGCAACTCCCTCCCCTTTGAGACTACCCCTCCATCCATGCCACCTCAGTACCATCGCATGTCGGAGGATCATCTGGCCCTTCTCCAACAGGAAGTTTCAGCACTCTTGGCCAAGGGAGCCATCGAGCACGCTCCTGCCCCAGAAGTAGGTCGTGGTTGCTATTCCCACTACTTTCTGGTGCCCAAGAAGGACAAAGGCCTGCGTCCTATCTTGGATCTCAGGAACGTCAACCGCTTCCTCCGGAAGGAGAAGTTCAAAATGTTGACGCTCGCTCAGGTCTTCTCTGCCCTCGACCCTGGAGACTGAATGGTAGCGTTGGACTTGCAGGACGCTTACTTTCACATCCCCGTCCTGCAGGCCCACTGGCGTTACCTGCGGTTCACGGTAGGCCACGAGCACTTTCAGTTTACCGTGCTCCCCTTTGGCCTTACAAGGGCCCCTCGGGTGTTCACGAAAGTGATGGCGGTGGTCGCAGCTCATCTGCGCAGATCAGGGGTTCCAGTATTCCCCTATCTCGACTTCTGGCTGTTGAAGGCGGGCTCGCCCCAGGCTGTCGTCTCCCACCTCCAGACTACGGCCGACCTCCTGTATTCGCTGGGGTTCTCCATCAATGTGCCGAAGTCACAACTTACCCCCTCTCAGAAGCTCCTCTTCATCGGAGCAGTTCTGGACACGATGCCGTTTCAGGTTTATCCTCCCGAACAGCGAGTCCGGGATATTCGGGCTATGATTCTGATCTTTCAGCCTCTATCCCGGGTTTTGGTCAGGATGACCCTCAGGCTGCTGGGTCTGATGGCCTCCTGCATCCTGCTGGTGGACCATGCCAGATGGCATATGCGGGCTCTGCAGTGGGACCTGAAGTTCCAGTGGGCACAACATCAGGGGAATCTCTCTAATTGCGTCCAGATCTCGGAGGGCACTGCACACCAATTGCAGTGGTGGCTTACGAACCAGGATTGGGTCGACGGCAGATCCCTCTCCCTTCCTCAACCAGAGTTCACAGTTGTGACCGATGCATCACTTCTGGGATGGTGCTGCCACATGGGGGAGGCGGAGATCAGAGGCCTCTGGTCTCCGGCGGAGTCCAGGCTCCACATCAACCTTCTGGAGCTTCGTGTGATTCGTGTTGCACTCAAGGCATTCCTTCCCTCTGTACGGGGAAGATTAGTGCAGGTGTTCACGGACAACACCACCGCCATGTGGTACTGCAACAAACAAGGCGGGGTTCGGGTCATGGACCCTATGTCAGGAGGCCCTCCGCCTCTGGACATGGCTGGAACATCAGGGCATATCCCTGGTGGTTCAACACCTGGCAGGTTCTCTGAATGCCAGGGCGGACGAACTCAGCCACAGGTGCACGATGGATCACGAATGGCGTCTTCACTCGGAGGTGGTGCAAGGTCTCTTTCAGCAGTGGGGAGAGACTTGGTTAGATCTATTTGCCACCAAAGAGAACGCGCAATGTCAGCAGTTCTGCGCATTGGAATTTCCAAGGCGGCACTAGCTAGGTGACGCTTTTCGTCGCGAGTGGAGTTGCGGTCGTCTATACGCCTTTCCGCCTATACCACTTCTGCCCAGAGTGCTGAAGAAGATCAAGCGCGACCGGGCCCAAGTCATTCTTGTGGCTCCGGATTGGGCACGAAGAGTCTGGTATCCCGAGCTGCTCAACATGGCCATCGATCCTCCGATCAGACTGGCTCTTCGGGAGGATCTTCTGTTGCAGCAGCAGAGGACGGTCCTCCACCCGATCCTGTCCAGCCTCCAACTCCTTGCGTGGAGATTGAGGGGCGGCAGTTGATGTCGTTTGACCTTTCTCCCGAAGTCTGCGATGTTATCTTGGCAGCCAGGTGTCCTTCCACTAAGACGGTATACGCCTGCAGATGGAACAAATTTGTGGCATGGTGCGCAGCAAAGGCTGTGGATCCCCTTTCCGCCCCTCTTTCTGAGGTTCTCTTGTTCATCCTTTCTTTGGCCCAGCAGTGCTCTGCTCTGGGCACTCTAAAGGGCTACCCCTCGGCCATTTCAGCCTTCCTTAGGCTTCCTGATCAGCCTTCTCTTTTCAAGTCCACTGTTGTAAATAGATTCCTTAAAGGCATTACTCATCTTTTTCCTCCTGTTCCCTTCGTAATGCCTCAGTGGGACTTGAACTTGGTTCTTACCTACCTCATGTGCGCTCCCTTTGAGCCACTACATAACTGTCCTCTCAGACTTCTCACTTTGAAAACTGCTTTTCTGGTGGCCATCACCTCTGCACGCAGGGTGAGTGAGCTGCAAGCTCTTTCTTCCAAGCCTCTCTTTCTGGCTGTCCATCCGTTTAAGGTCGTCCTGAGAACTAGACCTTCCTTTCTTCCCAAGGTGGTTACTTCTTTCCACATTGGCCAAACCATCACTTTGCCCACCTTCTTTCTGCCTCTGCATCCTTCAAAAGAGGAAGAGAGGCTCCACCGTCTGGATCCAAAATGTGCGCTTTCCTTCTACTTGGATCGCACCAAACAATTCCGGGTGGACGACCAGCTCTTTGTTGGTTACGTGGGCGCTAAGAAAGGTCGGGCCGTGCACAAACAAACCATCTCCAGGTGGGTCGTTCTGTGCATCAAAGCCTGCTACTCTTTGGCAAAGAAGGAGCCTCCAGTGGGGCTGCGCGCCCATTCCACCAGGGCGACAGCAGCTACTACTGCTTTGGGACGAGGAGTCCCCCTAAATTTCATCTGTCAGGCAGCTACGTGGGCATCGCTGCACATGTTCACCAAACACTACTGCCTAGACAGCCAAGTCCGGAGAGACGGCTGCTTTGACCGTTCTGTTCTCCAGGACTTTCTGGTGTGAACTTGGTTCGCAGACCCACCTCCGGGGTTGGTATTGCTGGGGTATCTATTCTAAGGTAAGGAATCTATAACTGACTGTTTCTTTCAGATGAACAAGTTACTTACCTTCGGTAACAATATATCTGTAAGAAACATAGGTTAGTTATAGATTCCTTAGCGCCCCACCCATTCTCCCCGTTCTGCGAACTGACTTCTAGGGTTAAGGTCTTCCTTTCAGGGCCCTAGTTTTGTGCACCAGTGGTCAGTGTCTTGCATGGCTCTGCGCTTCTGGCGTGGAAAGTCGTGTACAGACCTGACGTCAGCGAGCGAGGGCGGCGTCTATGTAGCTACTGCGACGTCATCCCGGCGACCACGACGCCGACGTCGAACGCGGAGTCGACCGACGCCACCTTCCGACGCGCAGGGGTAATGCTGACGAAAAACTTTCCGGATCCAGTCTGACGCCTGGGGGTAATTCTAAGGTAAGGAATCTATAACAAACCTATGTTTCTTACAGATATATCGTTACCGAAGGTAAGTATCTTGTTCTTTCGTGCAAGAAGCAATCTTCTCTGGTAGTGGATCTTCTCTATGAGGCCTTCGCTGAGGCTGATGGCTCCTTGGTTATATTGTCCAATAGGGCACTGATTTTGGTCCTACCCAAACCAGGAAAAGATCCTCTCCTTCGTGGAAGCTATCACCCCATGTCCCTGCTCAATGGGGATGACAAGATATTGGCAAGTTTTCTAGCAACCTGCCTTAACCAAGTCCTTCCATCTCTTAATCACCATCCACAAGTGGGGTTTGTCCCAAGCCGCTCACCACACAGTCATCTCCACACGCTAGCCCATGCAGTCTAGCTAGCAACAGACCTTACGGATGACACTGTTGGATGCAGAATAGGCCTTAAAAGGGATAGAATGGGACTATTTGTTAGCAATGCTTCGAAAATTTGGCCTTGGTGAGGACTTCATCTCCAGAGTGAGATGGCTCTATGATTGTCCCTCGGCGCAGGTCAATTGTGGGGGCTTTCTTTCTGACCCCTTCCCAGTCTGTAGGGGTACCCGCTAAGGTTGCCCACTCTCCCCCTGTTATTTCTCCTTGCAGCGTCCAGGCACTAATCCGGTCGCATAATAAGTATTCCAACACCCAGAGATCACTCAACATTGTATCTATATATAAATTACATTTTACTTACCTTGTCAGCCTTACCCTCCTTCATCCAATGTTGTGATTGGCTGGCCGCAGCTTGAGAGGAAAGTTGTGGCTGCCATTTTGTTTATCGGGACTTGGTTCCCAGCGGGGAAAATAAACTTAAAAAGTGATAAAAAGGGTCAGTGTAGAGGAACCCTGACCCCATGGAACTAATGGAGGGGTCTGCGGGGGACACCTCATGGGCAAGAATTTGTCCAAAAACCTTTTTTTATTTATTTATTACCACGCAAGGATCCGCAGATCCTTCCCAGATCCTCCCCGATTCGGGTGGATCCAGGTTGCAGGGACATTATAGTTAGGAAATAAAATTTAAAAAGCCTTAGAAATTCACTGGAAAAACCAAAGGTTACAGGGATGTTATAGTTAGGTTCAGATTTTACACACACAAAACCATAGAAATTCAGCAGCTATAGTTATCTCAACTAACTATAACTCATGCCCTAAGATAACTATAACTCACACCCTCGCCATGCACTGCTAATTACCCCACATAATTCATCACTCATGACATCTTCTATGACATCATTGATAATATCACTGCAACATTTGCAGTGAAATTATTGATGAGGGTGTGCTGACTTTCTATGATCAAATAAAGGCACCGTGGAACTGCTTTTGAGGCATTGGCATGATTATTACTTTATGACTATAATGCAACTGTGAGTGCGGAGAGGACTTCCTTTTGGGGAAAGTGTTTGGCAATATATATATATATATATATATATATATACATATATATATATATATATATATATATATATATGTATATATATCTCTTCCAGTATTCAACCCAATCCTGGTTGAAGAAATCGAAGTGCACTCACAGGAGCCATTACAATATATTTATTGCCGACAGATCACAAGCACTGAACAAGCGCTGTACAGACGTGTTTCTGCGCAATCGCCTTTCTCAATGTCTTTGTCTGATGTCTGATCAGTGATGTCATTTCAGGCCATGTCATGAGTGATGTAATATATGAGGTTATAAGCAGTGCATTGCAGGGGCTTAAGTTACATTCAGCTCAGGTAACTATAACTGCTGAATTTCTATGGTTTTGTAGGAGTGAAATATGAGTCTAACTGTAAGATCCCTGTAACCTTTGTTTTTTCAGTCAAAAAAAAAATATATACATATATATCACCCTAGTACTTGGCTCCTTCTGGTTGTGCAGCGTTATTACAGAGAGAGTGCAGGATCATGCAGACGAGCCTTCCTGCTATACTTATAGTAACAACACCATCGAATGCGATTAAAATTGATTATTTATTCTAAAAGTTTGAAGACTAAACAATTCCATAGCTTAAGTTTGGGGAAATTACTTACATGCCAGATAAAAAATAGAAGTCAATAGTTGGGTGAAATGCCCAATGTAATCGTCCTCATTTACATTTCGCAATTCTGAAAGCAAAACAGAAGAAAGTGCAGCCAATGGAATATGTAGAAGTCCCTATTTGGGAATAGTCAGAGGAGCCAAAGGTTCATGGGAGAAGATGAAGGGAAAACAGTAGCAGTGTAGCGATCAAAACATTGAATCCAAGGTCATAATTTATGTGTATACATCCTCTGAAACCTAAACATAAAGAACAGTCTCCTAAATGCTACTATTATAGCCTTGGCCAAGATAAAGATACTAAACCCCAAAGGAGTAAGCACAGCAGCTGCCTTCACCATTGTATTTTTAAATAGTATTTAAATAGTATTTAAATAGTATTTATTTATTTTGCAGAGTTACTTAAAACCATTGCAATACGTGGTAAGAATGAAGTCATATCTAAAATATTAATTTACAATAATAAAAGTTTCATCGCAGTTAAAATATAAAGCACTTCTGTTGCTTACAAAATAAAATATTAAGATTTAAACATTCAAGAACAACCAATATAAGTTGACCAGTCAGTGCGGGCGTTTTGCTCCCTCTGAGAAAATTAATAATCAAAAGTCTCCTTTTTCCCAAAAAGCTTTAGTGACAGTTTGGCGTTTTTGCTTTGGCCGCTTCCAGAAATCTAACTAGTCTGGAGTTCAGTTGAGGTGATGCTGGATCGAAGCAAGCCAAAACAGCTTGCCTCCTTGTCCGAATTCCCCTTTGATTAAAGGGGATTTTTAGCAGTTGCCTCCTTTCTTGGAGCATCGCTGTACATGAACAGATAGTATGGATGATATCACTCCTGGCCGTTTTGCACAAACTGCATATTGTAAAAGTCTGCACCCTTTTCCATGGTGGAAGGTGCTGTGTGCATGGTATCACTCCAAGTCGTAGCTTTAGGAATTTTAATTTCTGTGCTTTTGGATATCCCAGGTTAAAATATTGTTGTGGGGCTAAGATCTTGTAAGAATTCAACGTCATCCAAGCATGCGCTCTGGCTGAGAAAGCAGCTTTATCCTCCACCAGTGACTGTTTTTTCAGCGACTTCCAGACTAATTTCTTCAGAGTTGAATGATGACACTGTGTATTCCATAAGGGCAATAAGCCTGTGTTTGCCAGGGCCTCCTGAAGATACAGTCTTGCGGGTGAATTCTCCCTCTGTTGAAGATCTTGCCACAGAAGGTAGTTTATTGAGTTAGGGTTTGATATTCTGATTTTGTTCCAACAGTTGATGTATGCTCCATATCTGGCCCAGGTTTGCTTTAACAGGCCAAACTCCAGTCTAATTTGCGCCGGGGAAGTATAGTTCGGGAGGCTAAACATCATTCTGTAAGCTTTTACAACTGTTTTATCCAAAAGGTTAGTATCTCTCCCTCTCAGAGCTTCACTGCCGTAGGCAATTGTAGGTAGAATTTTAGCCCGTGCTACCATTAAAAGAGGGCTCAGCGTAGGGCCCAATAGCTTAGCTGTTAAATTTTTCATGGTTAAGGCAAGGATCATCCCTTTCCTTTTGATCTCTTCTTGTTGGCGGGTAAATGATCCTTCTTTGTCTAAGTGGACACCCAGATACTTATAAGTCTCTGCTGTTTCAATATGAGTGCCGCCCAGATGCCATAGGTACCTCTTTCTTCGTTTGCTGTTAATTGTCATGGTCCTGGTTTTATTTAAGTTTATTGTCAGGCTATTTTCCTCTGCATAGACCTGCAGACCGTTGAGAAGATGTTGCAAGCCAACTACCGTGTGGCTAAGCAGGACTACGTCGTCTGCGTATAATAAGTTGGACAAGCTGGTACCCCCGAGTCTGGGCGCATGGGAATTACAGGAATCAAGTATCTGTGGTAAATCTGCCATGAATAAGTTAAATAAAATAGGGCCAGCACGCAGCCCTGTTTAAGTCCTTTGATTGTTTTTACTTTTCTTGATAGATGAGACCCTGATCCTAATTTCACCTGTACCCAGGTATCAGTATGTAGAAGCATTAACATTGATAAAAGAGTATTTGGAATGCCCCATCTGGCTAGCTTATTCCACAGTTTAGGCCTCTCCACGTTGTCGAATGCGGCGCTGAAATCAATAAAACAGACATGCAACTGTGTTTTCCTCAATTTTGTTGTGTCCATTATTAACGAGATTGCCAAGAGGTTGGTTATTGTGCCACAGTTTTTTCGGAAGCCTGTTTGATTTAACGGGATTATTTCATTATTTTCTGCCCAAGAGGTTAGTTCGTCTAGCAGTATTCCCGCAAAATATTTAGCCTCGTTATCGATCAGTGCTACTAACCTATAATTGGCTGGCAAGGCCTTACTGCCGCCTTTGTGGATTGGAATGATCGTGGAACCTTTCCAGGAGTCTGGAATGGTGCCCAGTCGTCTTACTTCCAGAAATAGTGGATGGAATATTTTTGCCCATTCTTCCGGTCTTTGTTTGAACACTGCAGGCGGGATTCCATTTGGGCCCGGGGCTCCTTCCTTTCTACCCTTCCTGATCTGTTTCATAATAATTAAAAGCTCAGTGCCGATTGACCTTTCCTCCTGTTGGTGGATTAAAACAGGAGATTTGGATGTATTACTTGCCGTTTGTCGGGTAGCATCGGAGCAATCAGGGAAATTAATGATGCCTCCTGCCTTTCTTCCGATGTTGGAATAATGCCCGTCCAAGTCTGCTCTACTCTGATCCTGTTTGGGCAGAGTATTGCTTTGACTGTTGAAGTGGGAGTTTAAGTAGCTTGCCCAGGTTTCCTCCAGAATGTGGGAAGTAGGTCCCCCGTGATGCGGGTGGATAATTGTATTTACTGATTTCCAGAAGCGATCGCTGGCGTTATACTTTATGTTATGCAAAAGTTTTGCCCAGAAGTCCTGTTCGTAGTTATTGTTGATGTTCCATTTCAACTTCTTTAGTTGAGTTCTTTGTTGCCGCAGGGATAAAAGAAGCAATATATTCCCTGGATCATGACGCAAAGATCTTATGGAGCCATTTATCATTCTCTTAAGGTCTTTTATTTGCGCTTTTTCAGCCATAGGAATCTTTTTCGCTTGTGCTGGCCCCGGAAGACTACTCATTTTTATTTCCGTGGCCTTTAAGTTGCTAAGGGTAATGGTGAAGCGTTCCCAGGTTTGTATCAAGTTCTTTTCGAACGGTTGTGCAAGAGCAAGATTAATTGCTGAGTCTGTTAAGGACTCAATGCTTTCCACAGTATACTTGATCCTCTTGTAATTTATCATGTAGCTTAAGCCTAACTGTGGAGCAGGATAAATGCTGGACGGAGCAGTTGCCGCTACAATAGTCTCTTGTGGACGATGGTCACTGTCCCCCTTGTCGCCCATTCTAAAGCTTATTACATATGAAAACAGTGCGAGACTAACAAACGTATAATCTAGAAGCTGAGCTTGTTAGTTCGGTGTAGTAGCTTGCCACTGGGGAGTATCTCCGGCTGTTCTTCCATTAAGGGCCCTAAGATTTAGATGTTCTAATTCTTCCAAAAGGGATCTGTTTTCCCTATTAGGCCTCCCATTCGTGAATGTTCCTTGTGACGGTATGTTGTAGTTTGAGGATTGGAGACAAACTTCCTTTACTTTGGATGACCCCAATAGATATTGATTCAGGTCCCCCGATAATATAAGGTTTGAAATTTCGGCACTGCCTAAATAAGAAGTTATTTGATCAATTAACTTTGCAGAGTCACTAGCTGTCCGTTTTGGGTGGATATATACGTTAACAAGCATTGGCATAGCCAATAGGTCTCGCCTTTGGGACCTTATAAGTCTTTAGTTATCCAGCACAATATCCTTGGTGCAACAACATCAAGTGTTGCATGGCTAAACACTTATAAGGTCCCAAAGGCGAGACCTATTGGCTATGCCAATGCTTGATCAATGCTTTGATTGGTTTGTAATTATATGGCATGGAGTGGAATGATGTGAAACGAAAGTGTGTATAGTTGAATTTTTGTGGATTCCAGACTGATTCACCCTTCATAGACATTTCCTTTGTCTTACAAACTGGCCAACTTGAGAACACTTGGAACAGGCTTAACGCCACTGTTTAGCGATATACAGATAGACATCTGCATCTCCAGCTCCCAGGGAGGTCCTTGGCGGCTGTGCATTTATTTATTTGTTAGCATTAAAATGTGAACTGTATTTTTGTATGAGCGGTGGGCTCTGCCACCGTTCTAAAAGATGAGCTTCTGATTAAGTTGCCTGAAGGTACTTAATATAAAGCAGGCAGAATGTGCCTTTTAATTTTATACCCCCAGTGCAAAACTGGATGCTCATTCCTGCTAACACGTGCCAAGCGGGTTTGATTCCAGCATAGGTTCAGAGCTGCCTGCCAGCAATATCATGCACTGTAAACAGATGTGCCACCTGGTGATATAAGGAAAGAGAAGAGTTTGCTCTGCCCTGACCTGGTGGGCACATAGCTAATATGAATCACTGTTTTGTGTAGTGCTTAAACAAAAGCATATGCAAGTGCAGCGATAATTTTACAATATTTATATCGGCAGCATAAAAGCCTAAAGTTCCCTCTTGGACCAGGTCACACACTGCTTTGCAGCAGGCATGCTAAGTCACCATGTTATCAGTAGCGAAAATGAATCACTTATCGTCTTACCTGTATATATTTTCAATCATTCACACATTCAACAAGATACTCTTTATAAATTTAGCTTGCAGTGGTTCCCAAACTGTGTGCTTCGCGCACGCCACCTCTGGCTAGTTTTGACAGCGCACTATGGTGCAGTGACGCACAGATGGGGAAGCACTGCAGGGGGTGTTAGTGCTAATCATTTGCACCATGTTCCGGTCGCATGCCCTACATTTCCGCTGGCGGAGTGTAGGGATCCTAAAGGGTCTAACGTTTATTTTGTTGCTGTATTTTGGAAACTCAAGAAAGAAAGCTGTATGAAAAATGTAGACTTGCGCTTCGATGCAGTTTCAGCAACGTAATCCGAATTTACCAACTCTCTGTTGCCTGGATCTGCCGTCCAGTGAAGCTTTGTTACTGTGCTGCGAGGCCTGCCTACATTTCCTAGTGGTGTAGATTCTGCTTCCTTGTTCCTATTTCCTCCGCATCTGCTAGCTGTTCTTTTCATGCCGGGCCAGTCTGCCTCATCAGTGAATTCAAAAGAGAAGCTAAGGAGGATTTGCTTTAATTGGCCACCACACCACTTGAAGGCCAGGCACAGTACAACAGGTTTCTTCAGCTCCTAGGGAGTATTCTATTTTGATTAACTGAGGGAGGGTGGGAGTACCACAATTTACAAATCGCAGTGGAAAATGAGGCAGGTCGAAAGCGCTGGCAGAGGCAGAACAAGCACGGAGGAGCGGGGGCGAGCGAGCGCGGCAGCCTGCAAAGCAGTCCCAAAAACGCTTGTGCGTCGTGGCTGGCCTTTGGATGAGTACGCGCGGCAGACATGTGTTTCCACTTATCGCGCCCGCGTCTGGGCACGATAATTGGAAACACATGTTTGCCGCGCGTACCCATCTCAAAAAGGCCAGCCACGACGCACGAGCGTTTCTTGGACTGCTTTGAAAACTCACTTACATTAAGTCTTCGCCTCTAAGCAGCGCTTGCGCGCTACTCGAGGCTCGACCTAAAAAGGGATACTTCATGTTGTACCCCTGCCAGGGAAAGAGTAAGTTTGACTGCTAAAGCTACATCCATTTCCGGACCGGTTACCACCGCTGTTGGTATGGATGTTGTTGAGATGTAGGTTGCTAGCCCTCCTGAAGAATGGCCCGTTTTGCTACCTCTAGTAGCTGGACGGTCAAAGCAAAGAAACCCGTCTATGTGTAGTGGTTCCATAAGCCATGTTTCCTGTAGCATAATGATATCAAAGTTGTTAAGATATTGCCGGAATTCTGGATCTTGAATTTTAGAAGCTAAGCCATTAACATTCCAAGAGCAGAGATGTATTGCGGATTCTTTTTGTGTTTTATTGCTGTGATCTAGATAGTTATGATGTCATTGTTTTGATGTGGCAAGGTTTATAGTTCTTGTAATTGGCTCAGCATACCAGGAGTTGTATCCGCGTAATTTTTTAACCCTAGGAGATCCATGTTGTGCGCCTTGATTATAATCCCTTCGTGGCGCAGTGCAGCCAAGTGCCCCTCTTAATACAGAAGTTGAGGGCCTTGAACAATCCTTGCTCCCTAGCCTTGGGCTCAAGTTTAATAGCGGAGCTGGGTAGGCTTGAGGCTGAAAAGAGGTGACTTGAATGCCCCAGTCTTTGAAGGTAAGATGGTGATTTAGTACTCTCTGGGCTGTTGCATCTGTTTTCCATGTTGCCCTTGTTATTTCTGGCTTGGCTGGATTATCTGGTGTGAGAAACTCTATTGCGAGTAAGTCTGTTGTATTCAGGTCTGATAGAGTAGGTATGGCCCAAAGTAGTTTTAAGACATTGCCCCTGTTCAGCAAATCGTGACATCCTTTTGAAATTTACTCTGGTTTGAACAATGTGTATCGCAGGGCCGATAGCGAATCGTTTGGGGGATAAGAGGTGATTTCAGGTGGCCCGTTCCAGTTGGCTGCAGGGTTATGTTGTATTAGCCGATAAGGCTCGTTCTGATTCAATTGCACAACTGCTCGGCTGGAATTAAGATCTCTTTCCTTAATTATTATTGCAGTTGAATTTGCAGGTTGGCTCTGTTGTTGCAAGGAGTGAGAAGCCAAAGGCTGTTGGTCCTTGGCTGTCCTTGCTTGCTTCTTTTCCCCTGGGGTTGCCACTCTCTGGATTGTACAGTTCATTCTTGATGTTGTTTGGTCACTTCCAACTGGAGGAACAGTAGAAACTTGCCCTGGTTCCTGCGGGGTGGGCTCCCGATTCTTGTCCTTTGCTAGGGCCATAATTGTTTGATGATCAGCGAGCTCAACGGGCCCTTTTGAATTGGATCTGATGGTATGTGGCAGAGGTTCGAGGGCTGAACAGGTAACGGCTTTGTCCCTTGCAAACCCAAGGACCCCCTCAGCTTCCTTCAAAATCCTATTCCCTGATCCAACTTCAAGGTTATGGGAGCAGGAGGGTGCTGCTGTGTCTTGATGGGAGTTAGTATGAGCTAGATCATAATCTTGCAAGTCCCCCTCATTTTGTGCGGTGGTTGAGTTAGGGCATTGTTTATTAAAAATTGAGTAGGTGGCTGCTTGATTGAGAAGGAGTAATTTATTATTGCGACCTTTTCTTTTTTGCTGGCGGCGTTGTTTGGCATTAGTTTTTATCTCGGTTGGTGTCGCTATAACTGTCTTAGGTGATTCGCCGGTGCCGTTGATGCCCACTCTTTGTTGTATGACGGATTCAGTGCCTTTACAGAGCTGCTTTAAGTTACCATCAGCTGTCGGCCGTGTAGTGGAGCCGTCGTTGGAGTGGCTAGCGCTGGCTGAGCAGGTTGATTTGTTCTTCAGCTCATTGAGCACAGTGGAAAGCATAGTCGGAAGAGTTGCCAGTTTGTCCACTATCTGGGTACACCCACAATGAAGGTATGACTCTGTTTGTGCCCTTGTTATTAGTGCATTGAGATCTCCCAATTTTTCATCAATCCCTGCTGTAAACACTGCCAGAGTATTTAGTAAAGAGACCTGTATATCCATCTTATCTGATTGGAATTGTAGCGCCTCCACTGACAGTTGCATGGTTTTTAGGAGAGAAGCCCAAGTACTCCCATCATGCATGATTGGATTCCCCCGCTCCTTAGGGCCCACTTCCTTCTTACCCCACGAGGGCTGAATGTCCACTGAAGGCGGGTGTTGGTATTTCATCTTCTCCATGGAGGGTCTCGTCTGTTGGTCTGGGGAGTTTGCTGCCAGCATGTCCTCCCACTCTTGTGTTCCTAAATAGGATAAGACAGCCCTTACTACGTCCTGCTTTGGAGATTTTAGATTAGCTTGCGGGGGCGTCATCATAGAACTAACTCGGGTAATGGGGCTAAGTTCACACTCAGCTGTGTTAACCATGTCGCCACTGGGTAGATTTAAATTCTGAGGTCCAGTAGTAGATCCTTCAGCTTTCCGTAGGGAGTCCTGTTTTGTCATTATATCTTCTAGGCTAGATGAGTCTGACCAGGACTGCTTGCTCCTGTCAGTCTGATGTTCTTTTTCCTTGGGCAATGAGTGGCCTACTCCTGTTAAAGTTAGCAGTACTTGCGCTGTTTGAAGTACTCCTAATGTTGTAAATGGAGTTGATACAGTTGATGATTTGGCTGCAGTTATTGAATGCTGAGCTTCTGCTTGCAAAGATGTATGAGGTCCTAAAGAACCTAATGGTATAGCAGAATGTGATTGAGTTCCTCCAGGGGATAACGAATCACCTGTGGACAACTTCCTCTGCGCCCTATGCTGCGCCATGGGGCTAACTGAGGGACAAGTTGAGGGGGATTCAACTACTGAATTGTTCTGAGTATTGCTCTGTATTGTTTTATTTATTGTTTTATTGTATGGAACTTCTTTGATATATTCCGCTATCAATGATGTAGTTATAGGTGTAGATGCGGATGTAAGTGAGGATGTTATAGAAATCTCATTCGGTTGGGCCGAAACTGGGGTATGAACTTGTGCTGTAATTTGCTGTTTCCGCTGGCTTTGGTGAGTTAGTTGTGTTATCTGCCCTGGTGTAATTGCCAGTGCTGATACTTGGTCTGGTTGGTCTGGTTGTAAGGGAGACTGAAGACCTTTCACGGTGGCGTTGCTTGAATAGAGAGCGGCGCCAATGTCTTTTAAAAAACTAAATTTCGTATAGATTTTAGGTTGAATTTGAGGGGCTTTAGGTTGCTCTCTCAACAACCCACCAACAATTGGGTCTCCTTCTGTCAAAATTAAAGCAAGCTCGTCACTCATCTGATCTGTGGAGAGACCAGCCTTGTCCTTTCTTCTACGCCCTGAAGTCTTAGGACGATCGATCTCCCTTACTCGGCCTGACCTCATGTCGCGCAGCAAATGCCTGAGCGTGCTGGGCAGGGTTTGAGGCGGAAGAAAAAAAAAAGAAAAAAAAATGAGGCGAGAGTGCTTTATACTGCTTTGTCTGTTAGTGGCCAACTCTCCCCCTGCACTCCACTTCCACCAAGGAAGCAGCTCTTACGGGCTCTGACGGGCTGTTCAAGACTGGGCCTGTCTGTACCTGTCTCCGGTTATCCGTGGCCAACTCCGGTTTCAATCTGGTTTCAAACGTAAAACTACTGCGCCATATCGAAACTTTAGTCACTGAAATGGTTGCAAATGTTGCAAAGGTGCTTGTTCTCACCCAGGAGGAGCAGTTCCTGCGGTTCCTGCGGTCTCAATGAGCCTTGAGCCTTGCGCCTTATACCTTGAGGCGCCTTCTGAACACGTTCTGACTTTTGAGCAAGACCCAAAACCCTCGAGGAGACCTGGCGTACTGGGACTGGGTCAGGGTCAGGGTCAGGGTCTAGGGACTGTCAAGAGTAATCCGGAATAGTCACTGTCGGTGTCTCTATGTCGAGGGTTGGCTGTCCCGGCTCCTGCCCCTGATGTGCTGCTCCTGCCGCACTAGCTACTACAGGGGTGGCTGCTGCTGGGATGGCTGGAATGGCTGTTTCCTGTTGTGTTCACCTGTTGGGCTCACCTTGTGGCCTCTGCACAGGCCCCCTCCTGACCGCGGCAGCCTCTCACACAGCCGCCTCTGACAGCCTCTGACAGCCTCACGCTGCCACTGACACCCCCATACTAGTGCTCGCGGCTGCAGCCTCTCACCGCCGGGCTGTTCCGGGCTGTTCCGCGGCTCCAGCCGCTGTACGGAGCCTGTACGGAGCCTGCCGCTGCCACTGCCGGTGCCACTGCCACTGCCAAGCTGCCAAGCTATTACCGCGGGACGCTCCCGCCACTGCCAAGCTGCTCCCGCGTTTTCTCGGCACTGCGAGAATGCCGTGCTGCTCCTGCGGACTCTTCCCAGTGCCGGGATCGTGTAATTCACCGCTGCGGCAGAGAACCCCTCACGGCAGCGTCTGGTAGCTCCTCGTGGCTCCTCGCGGCACTCCGGAACGGCAACTCGAATGATCCGGAAGTCAAAACTGAGCAGAGGAAGGACACTTCACCATTGGAAGAATGGCCTTGCAAATGTTAATAGAAGGCTGTTTCTTCTCCATCCCTGTTTCTTTCCTCCTCTCACCTGCCCGACCTGTGTTCCTTTTCCACGGGCCCCATCCATACTCCTTTCCTCCTCCCACCCATCCCTCCGTGTTTTGTTTCCCCCTCCCACTGGCCCCAACCCTATTTCTTTTCCTCTCACTTGCCCCCATCTTTTTCTCCTCCCCCCAACAGAATGAAGGGAAAAAAAGAGAACTATGAAACAGCGAGTGCTACCCTCTTCATACTGCTTTTTAGGTCGAGACTGGGCAGCGCATGCGCTGCTCTGCGAGGCATTCTGTATTTAGGTAGGGGCTTGAATCTCCGCCCACTCACCGCCCATATTTTTCATTGCCTTGTGTCATTGTAAACTGTGGCTGTTCATTGGTCAAAAAGCTTAGTAGTCCCTCCTTGGTACCGCCTTGTATCATTTTGTAACCTCCCATGGCGACACCCCCTTTTACGTGTGTACTCGGTAGGCTTTAATTACAGCCTCCGAGCACTATTTCATCAGATAGCTTTGTCCTGCATGCTCTTTCAGTCAGGACACGCTCTCTCCTAACGCTTTTAAAAAATTTTATAGCACGGACGCCTAAAGCATTTGCAATGCAATAGGTCTCGCATTTGCGAGAGTTTAAGCTATTGGCATTGTAAATAACAATGCCTTTTATTTAACTGTTTTTAAAAAAACACAGAAATAAAAGGCATTATCATTTATATATGTATGTATCCGGTATTTGTAAAGCGCAAACTAATCACCCATAGGGGTCTCAAAACGATGGGCGCCAATAGCTCAAACTCTCATAAATGCGAGACCTAGTGCATTGTAAATGCTTGTTTTTTTTTAACCATTCCGTTCTCCATCCTTACCCGCCCTCCCGCTGTTTGCCTTCCCCCTCTCCACCCCCACCCGTTTGCCAAAGTCATTAGCTCTCCCATAAGCAAGACCTATTGGCTTTGTCAGTGTGTGTTGTACCAGGTGCTCCAAGAAAGGTCTACGAAAAATTAATTGCCAGTCAGAGCAGTTGGTAGCCACATTAACGGCATGAGCTCCTATATATGTTCTACAGTACAATACAATGGCATATGACTTGGTTAATGCCGGGTAATGCAATCAAGCTACAAGCCTTCCGAGCAATTTACTTGCAAGATCAATAAGTTTTTTATCTACCTTTTTTTTCTTTGAGTGGACGTTGGTTCTCGAACTGTGAAGCACCAACAGGTCCATCCATCTATTTTTGATTATTGGGACAGAGGACTGCATTTTGACTCCAGATGACTAGACTACACATTTGGAATCAAGACAATTTTTTGACAGACGAAATGATGAAAACTACTGTAATGAGCCTTTGATTGCCTTCAAAGAAGACATAACTCCATTGGTGCTGTGTGGACCAGTTTCATCATTGGAAAATGAATAAAAAAATAATAAAACAAATTATATATATATATATATATATATATATATATATATATAAAAACTCTTTTATGCTGCCTGGAGGTGTGCCGCATTGATTATTGTTGGAGTTCCAAGAATTGTCGAAAACTGATTTATTTAGACGGAGGCTACTGCCGTCGCGTGTGTATATATATATTATGGACTTTTTCACCACCCACTGGGGATTCATTTTTGATTTATGTAAACACCGCAGGCACCACTCACTGAAGAGACACTTACAGCACTACAATGACCAGCAGGCAGTGGTACTGCCTACGCCCACAGGGGCGGGTCATATGGATATTTAAGCGCTGGATGGTGATGCGAGTGTTTTCCTATGAGCCCATGAAGAAGTGCAGGTGTGCACGAAACGCGTCGGGCTTGGTTCAAGATCTGCTGTGAAGGGATCTGTTGTCATGGCTGCTGCTCTCTGCATTAAAGTGCTAATTCATTACCCTCATTGCGTGTTTGGCTTCTTTTGAGGGGACACCCTTTTTGTTGGAATATAGACGGCCAGTCCTGCCGTGAAGGAAGCCCCGCCGCGCTTGCGGAACCTCTGCGGATGCCGAGTTTGGAGTTGAGCAGGTTGAAAGGGCATGAGGGGCAGTGCGAGAGTTCTACGGAGCAACTTTGATTTTATGGACTTTTTCACCACCCACTGGGGATTCATTTTTGATTTATGTAAACACCGCAGGCACCGCTCACTGAAGAGACACTTACAGCACTACAATGACCAGCAGGCAGTGGTACTGCCTACGCCCACAGGGGCGGGTCATATGGATATTTAAGCGCTGGATGGTGATGCGAGTGTTTTTCCTATGAGCCCATGAAGAAGTGCAGGTGTGCACGAAGCGCGTCGGGCTTGGTTCAAGATCTGCTGTGAAGGGATCTGTTGTCATGGCTGCTGCTCTCTGCATTAAAGTGCTAATTCATTACCCTCATTGCGTGTTTGGCTTCTTTTGAGGGGACACCCTTTTTGTTGGAATATAGACGGCCAGTCCTGCCGTGAAGGAAGCCCCGCCGCGCTTGCGGAACCTCTGCGGACGCCGAGTTTGGAGTTGAGCAGGTTGAAAGGGCATGAGGGGCAGTGCGAGAGTTCTATGGAGCAACTTTGATTTTATGGACTTTTTCACCACCCACTGGGGATTCATTTTTGATTTATGTAAACACCGCAGGCACCACTCACTGAAGAGACACTTACAGCACTACAATGACCAGCAGGCAGTGGTACTGCCTACGCCCACAGGGGCGGGTCATATGGATATTTAAGCGCTGGATGGTGATGCGAGTGTTTTTCCTATGAGCCCATGAAGAAGTGCAGGTGTGCACGAAACGCGCCGGGCTTGGTTCAAGATCTGCTGTGAAGGGATCTGTTGTCATGGCTGCTGCTCTCTGCATTAAAGTGCTAATTCATTACCCTCATTGCGTGTTTGGCTTCTTTTGAGGGGACACCCTTTTGTTGGAATATAGACGGCCAGTCCTGCCGTGAAGGAAGCCCCGCCGCGCTTGCGGAACCTCTGCGGACGCCGAGTTTGGAGTTGAGCAGGTTGAAAGGGCATGAGGGGCACTGCGAGAGTTCTACGGAGCAACTTTGATTTTATGGACTTTTTCACCACCCACTGGGGATTCATTTTTGATTTATGTAAACACTGCAGGCACCACTCACTGAAGAGACACTTACAGCACTACAATGACCAGCAGGCAGTGGTACTGCCTACGCCCACAGGGGCGGGTCATATGGATATTTAAGCGCTGGATGGTGATGCGAGTGTTTTTCCTATGAGCCCATGAAGAAGTGCAGGAGTGCACGAAACGCGTCGGGCTTGGTTCAAGATCTGCTGTGAAGGGATCTGTTGTCATGGCTGCTGCTCTCTGCATTAAAGTGCTAATTCATTACCCTCATTGCGTGTTTGGCTTCTTTTGAGGGGACACCCTTTTTGTTGGAATATAGACGGCCAGTCCTGCCGTGAAGGAAGCCCCGCCGCGCTTGTGGAACCTCTGCGGACGCCGAGTTTGGAGTTGAGCAGGTTGAAAGGGCATGAGGGGCACTGCGAGAGTTCTACGGAGCAACTTTGATTTTATGGACTTTTTCACCACCCACTGGGGATTCATTTTTGATTTATGTAAACACCGCAGGCACCACTCACTGAAGAGACACTTACAGCACTACAATGACCAGCAGGCAGTGGTACTGCCTACGCCCACAGGGGCGGGTCATATGGATATTTAAGCGCTGGATGGTGATGCGAGTGTTTTCCTATGAGCCCATGAAGAAGTGCAGGTGTGCACGAAACGCGTCGGGCTTGGTTCAAGATCTGCTGTGAAGGGATCTGTTGTCATGGCTGCTGCTCTCTGCATTAAAGTGCTAATTCATTACCCTCATTGCGTGTTTGGCTTCTTTTGAGGGGACACCCTTTTGTTGGAATATAGACGGCCAGTCCTGCCGTGAAGGAAGCCCCGCCGCGCTTGCGGAACCTCTGCGGACGCCGAGTTTGGAGTTGAGCAGGTTGAAAGGGCATGAGGGGCACTGCGAGAGTTCTACGGAGCAACTTTGATTTTATGGACTTTTTCACCACCCACTGGGGATTCATTTTTGATTTATGTAAACACCGCAGGCACCACTCACTGAAGAGACACTTACAGCACTACAATGACCAGCAGGCAGTGGTACTGCCTACGCCCACAGGGGCGGGTCATATGGATATTTAAGCGCTGGATGGTGATGCAAGTGTTTTTCCTATGAGCCCATGAAGAAGTGCAGGTGTGCACGAAACGCGTCGGGCTTGGTTCAAGATCTGCTGTGAAGGGATCTGTTGTCATGGCTGCTGCTCTCTGCATTAAAGTGCTAATTCATTACCCTCATTGCGTGTTTGGCTTCTTTTGAGGGGACACCCTTTTGTTGGAATATAGACGGCCAGTCCTGCCGTGAAGGAAGCCCCGCCGCGCTTGCGGAACCTCTGCGGACGCCGAGTTTGGAGTTGAGCAGGTTGAAAGGGCATGAGGGGCACTGCGAGAGTTCTACGGAGCAACTTTGATTTTATGGACTTTTTCACCACCCACTGGGGATTCATTTTTGATTTATGTAAACACTGCAGGCACCACTCACTGAAGAGACACTTACAGCACTACAATGACCAGCAGGCAGTGGTACTGCCTACGCCCACAGGGGCGGGTCATATGGATATTTAAGCGCTGGATGGTGATGCGAGTGTTTTTCCTATGAGCCCATGAAGAAGTGCAGGTGTGCACGAAACGCGTCGGGCTTGGTTCAAGATCTGCTGTGAAGGGATCTGTTGTCATGGCTGCTGCTCTCTGCATTAAAGTGCTAGTTCATTACCCTCATTGCGTGTTTGGCTTCTTTTGAGGGGACACCCTTTTTGTTGGAATATAGACGGCCAGTCCTGCCGTGAAGGAAGCCCCGCCGCGCTTGCGGAACCTCTGCGGACGCCGAGTTTGGAGTTGAGCAGGTTGAAAGGGCATGAGGGGCACTGCGAGAGTTCTACGGAGCAACTTTGATTTTATGGACTTTTTCACCACCCACTGGGGATTCATTTTTGATTTATGTAAACACCGCAGGCACCACTCACTGAAGAGACACTTACAGCACTACAATGACCAGCAGGCAGTGGTACTGCCTACGCCCACAGGGGCGGGTCATATGGATATTTAAGCGCTGGATGGTGATGCGAGTGTTTTTCCTATGAGCCCATGAAGAAGTGCAGGTGTGCACGAAACGCGTCGGGCTTGGTTCAAGATCTGCTGAGAAGGGATCTGTTGTCATGGCTGCTGCTCTCTGCATTAAAGTGCTAATTCATTACCCTCATTGCGTGTTTGGCTTCTTTTGAGGGGACACCCTTTTTGTTGGAATATAGACGGCCAGTCCTGCCGTGAAGGAAGCCCCGCCGCGCTTGCGGAACCTCTGCGGACGCCGAGTTTGCAGTTGAGCAGGTTGAAAGGGCATGAGGGGCACTGCGAGAGTTCTACGGAGCAACTTTGATTTTATGGACTTTTTCACCACCCACTGGGGATTCATTTTTGATTTATGTAAACACCGCAGGCACCACTCACTGAAGAGACACTTACAGCACTACAATGACCAGCAGGCAGTGGTACTGCCTACGCCCACAGGGGCGGGTCATATGGATATTTAAGCGCTGGATGGTGATGCGAGTGTTTTTCCTATGAGCCCATGAAGAAGTGCAGGTGTGCACGAAAAGCGTCGGGCTTGGTTCAAGATCTGCTGTGAAGGGATCTGTTGTCATGGCTGCTGCTCTCTGCATTAAAGTGCTACTTCATTACCCTCATTGCGTGTTTGGCTTCTTTTGAGGGGACACCCTTTTTGTTGGAATATATATATATATATATATATTTATATATATATATACATTTATACTTGGATTGTTTCGACACTGGCCCTAGCAGACAAACAGAGGCCAATGTATATAAGGCAATGTGATATGGCAGAGGAGGATTCTTTAAAAGCAGCAGTAGGAGGTGAACTTAATTGCGGATCATCAAATGGAAAAAGATAATTGTTGGTTTATTATTGAAAACTAATCAATGAAAGACACTTTTGAAATCTTGGGCAAATGTAGCCTAATTCAGCCAGTTTCATTTTCCCTGATTTTGAACGCAAAAAAACATAAGGAAAAGGTCCTTGGCTATTGTTAACCAGAGATCAGGAAATGACATAGTCATGATGCTATCGATATGAATACATGAAGTTGCTGACCATGCATATGTTTCAATCCACAGCTAAAGAAAGGTTCTCAGCCCCACCCTCCCTTGAGTGACAGGACTCTTTTCTTGAAGGAGAAGGAGGTTTTTAGGTCTCGCCTACACAGCGCGCATGCGCTGCTTAGGAAAAAAGACCTTTTGCGATCGATTCGGCTTTTCAGCCAAAAACGACCATGCGTTCCATTGCCTTCAATGGCAACGCGTGCACGTTTGGCGATTCACTTGCGGGAGCGAGCAGCTGGCGCCATATGGTAGCAATTATCGCTCCTGGCGACGCTCGCTCCCGCAAGTGAATCGCGCAGGCTCCCTCCTCTCCCCCCTCCCCCTGCTGCTGTGCGAGGCGCGCGCGCTTGTTTCTTTGGAGGGCATGTAACTCTGCCTGTGCTGACCGAGGTTCTCACTTGCTCCCGAGGCTCAAGTGAGAGTGTTTGGCTCATGGAAGGAGTGTGTGCTCTTGTCAGTGCCAGTGGTGTGATCGGCCCTTGGGCGATTTGTTTGAGCCTCTGGCGGGGCCAACTTAGTGCAACAGGTTTCAATGATAGGGGAAGGACATTTAAGCACAGACAAAGCATTACTGGGTGGCGCAAGCTTAGAGGAAATTAATGGGCTCCACCCTTCTTTTACTTTCTGCTCACTGTTGATTGGGCTCTGGGGGGATATGGGGAGGAGTCCATCTGGCAGATGGAGTTACTGACTCCTCCCCAGCTCTTCCTAACATTCAATCAGCAGTGAGTAGAATCTCATGAGAAGCGCAAATCAGCAGTATCCCTGCTTATGGCAGTGCGTCGCATGTGCCACTCCTTCATGCGGTGAGTGCTCCGGTCCTGGCGTCAAGGCCGACTGCTGTATGCCATCTCGTCACCCAAAAGCTAGTAACCAGAAGCATTAACTAGTAGAGTCAAACTTTAAAGAGCCTTTAGCTTTGACGTCATGGTTTTTGAAGGTATCAAACTTTGTAATCAAAATGCAGCTTAGCTAAAGATTTCACAAAGTATTCATGCTATGCTGTGTTCAAGTGCATGGTTTTTAATAGCTGTTATTTTAAATATTTACATTTTTTGTAATGCGCATTTTATCTGCTTACAGCTTCTCATGGATGACCATTTTACCCAACAGTTAACATGCAGTATTAGGACATCCTCTAGTGGAGGTGAAAAAAACGAAATGAAATAAAATGCGTAGATGTAATTGGAATTTGATCGATAACGCTATTTATTTATTTTGAGGTTTTGTGAAGCGCTTTGTGTCTCTTTGGAACCTTGAGAGCGCTAGACTGTCCAAAGTCTATCTATAATGAAGGAATGTGAACAAAAAAGTTATTTCATCTAGTCAACAGATTTCTTTTTCCATGAATCCGCAATAGACATTACCGTCTCTAGCTTTCAGCTTTTATCCAAACTGACATTTTTATTACACCGGCCTTATGAATAATTTTGTTTCCTTATTAATATTTTTACAGATGAATCACATAAAGCTATAAGATATGACTGGTTTAACCAGTAATTGTAGCATACCTCAGTACTACAGTAACATCATTGAGCAGGACTTGGGTAGAAAACAATTCTCAAGGATATAAGACTGCTGTACAGTCAGGAAGGAAGTGGTTTTTGTCCTGTACTTTATATGACCGCTCTCAATAAAGAGAGCCTTTGAGAAGAGTCAAACGATTGGGATAAATGTATGTGATCAGGAACTAGTTATCATGATTTTTAGGTGTGACCTAGAGACATCTTTTAAATTGATTTTTTTTTGGGTTGCACAGAAAAGAGAACATAATTACCAAACATAATTAACTGCACTCATGCAAAACCAATGAAGGTAATTACACTCTACTGGTTTTAGGTCTCGGCCTGCACCAGCGCTTGCGCTGGTCTGGCCGAGAGTTTTAGTAAGCGGGTTTTGGAAGTGCAAACCCACTGGCTTTCGGCTGGCGACCAGCTTGCGTTCACGATGGCGTGCACGCGCGCAGCTGCCATCTGGGTTTCCTATCTCTTCCTCATTTCCTCGTCATGGCTCATTAACTCTCTGGACTCTGATGTTTCAATCGCAGCAGCAGCTCACATTACCAACTGACGGCCCTGGACTACAGTCACATGAAAAACAACAGCGATTAGCATTGAAATGCAAGCTTTTTTTGTCTAGTTAGAAATATTGCTTCGGTGGGTTGATTTCACCTTATATCGCTATTTGTTTTATATTGGGAGTCACAGCCTAATTACCAGTATTTTTGTCTCACTCTGTTTTTTTAAAATATTTATTCGCGCAAAGCACAAAGCTATATTTAAGGTTACTTTTTCCACATCACTTCTTCACTCTATTTAAACTCCACAACCCCCACTCTTATTGTCTCTCTCCTTCTCTCTCTCTCCCTCTCTAATTCTCTCTCTACTTAATTAACTCTCCCTCTCTATCTTTTTTAGCCTTTCATTCTCTCTCACCCCTTTATCTGTTTCTCTTTCAAACTCCTTCATTCACTCTCTCTCCCCTTCTTTCTCTCTCTCTATCCCGCTCCACTCTTTATTCTATGTACACCCTTTCTCTCTCTTTCTCTCTCACCACCCTCTCTAATTGGGCATTATATCTTCACTCTCTCTCTCACTCGGCAACACCACAGCATCACTCAGCATCACCACAGCATCACTCAGCGCAACTACAGCATCAATCAGAGCCAGCACAGCATCAATCAGAGCCAGCACAGCATCAATCAGAGCCAGCACAGCATCACTCAACGCCATCACAGCATTACTCAGTGCAACCACAGCATCACTCAGTGTAACCACAGCATTACTCAGCACAACCACAGCATCACTCAGCGCCACAACAGCATCACTCAGCGCCACCACAGGATGACTCAGCACCACCACAGGATGACTCAGCACCGCCACAGGATGACTCGGCACCGCCACAGGATGACTCGGCACCGCCACAGGATGACTCAGCACCGCCACAGGATGACTCAGCACCGCCACAGGATGACTCGGCACCGCCACAACAATATCGCTCAGAATCGCCACAGCATCACTCAGCATCGCCACAATATCGCTCAGCGCCGCAACAGCATCACTCAGCGCCGCCACAGCATCACTCAGCGCCGCCACAGCATCGCTCAGCGCCGCCACAGCATCGCTCAGCGCCGCCACAGCATCACTCAGCGCCGCCACAGCATCACTCAGGGCCAAGACAATATCACTCAACACCACCACAGCATCACTCAGCACCACAGCAGTATCACTCAGCAAGACCTGAGTATCATTCAGCATCACCTCAGCATCGTCTCCGCAACAGTCACCACCACCACCACTACCACCTCAGCATCACTCAGCACCACCTCAGCCTGCTCTCGGAATCTGGCATCTGTTGATTCTCCCCTAGCGTCTGGCTGCTGCTAGTGTTATAATACAGGTACTAGTTCCCAACCTTCACCCTCCGATTGTTTATGCCCCCTCAAAAAAAATCTTTAACAAACAACCATTGCAATAGGCAGAAACAAGTTGCCAGCATTGCAAGAACAAAAGAAAACTGAGGACATTTTTTATTGTAAATACTTTTTTTAATATGGTCGTTCAGTTTTACATAATGCTTTCTTGGTCATATATAAAGTAACAAAAATGCTTCTGACACTTTTTTATTATAACTTTTCAGCATGCTGCACAGCAGCCACACTTCTCTACAGCACAGCTTGAAGACATTGGCAAAGTCAATAGCTCTGGCTAAACACTGATAAGGCCCCAAAGGCGAGACCTATTGGCTATGCCAATGCTTGTTTGAATAATTTGGCGCGTTAGCGGTAGCGCCACCAAGTGCACCACCTGCGTTTAGGTGCTGAGAGGCAGACCGCAAATTGGATGAGAAGGCGGATCAGGCAACCTCTCAGCCCCCGTACCTTGCACAGCTGCATGCTTATAGGGCGAGGCTAGAGGGGCTCGCCGCGAGATGTGCAGGCTCCTCTCACTGAAGCCTTGTCCCTGGGCATGCTTGTCAGTGCGTGAGGATTTCGGAGCAGGGCGCTGCTTGTGTACAGCGAAGAGGAGGGTGAGTGGCGATCCAAGGGTGGAGAGAACAGAGGACTGCAAGCGCTGTGTGGAACATCGTAAAAGAACTGTGAGCGTGTTAGTGGCTCATTTACAGAACATCAAACAGCACGCATTGAGGAGGCTGGAAATAGAGTGTCTACCAGGACGCCAGCCCACTCGTGAAAGACTTTTGTGTGCTGTGTTCATTTCTACAAGAATGGACTATTTAATGCGAACACTTACCAACACGCTTTAAAATCCAGATTGAGAAAGGTATTTGTATGTTGAAACGCGTCTCTGGTCTTACAGCAGTGAAACAATTAAAATGTTCTCCGCCCCACCCTCCCTTGAGTGACAGGACTCTTTTGTTGAAGGAGAAGGAGGTTTTTTGAATATATATATATATATATAAACAGAACTCTAAAGTTTGTAGAACACAACAAAATGTTAATGGACATGCTAACCTTTTGTCTTGACAATAATTTGTTTTTATTCAAAAATACTATGTATCAGCAGATACAGGGAGTTGCTATGGGGGCCAGCTTTTCCCCCAGTTATGCATGTTTATTCATGGGCTGGTGGGAGGAGCTGGTCCTCAGAAGCAGATTTGAGCACATATGCAGAAGAAATGTTATCACATGGTTACGTTTTATTGACGATTTGTTCATTGTCTGGCATGGCACGGAGTTAGAAGCCAGGGAATTTATAACATCAATGAATGTCAATGATATTAATTTGAATTTTACTTCCAATATTAGTGATGATAATATAACCTTCCTTGATGTAAGAATCAAAGTGATAAATAATATGTTATCTACATCTCTGTATCGTAAGGATACTGCTGGCAATACTGTGCTACACGCATCTAGTGCACATCCTCCCCATTTAATAAATAGCATTCCATATGGGGAAATGCTACGTCTGCGAAGAATATGCAGTGATGAAAGTGATTTGAAACTTAAACAAATGGAAAGCAAAAAACGATTTTTACAAAGGGGCTATAAAGGTAAAATCATAGATGCAGCCATATCAAAATCAAACAGTAAGGACAGGGAGGAATTGTTGCAGTACAACTCCAAAGGCAAAAAAGATATTGATGGGAAGAAGGCAGAATTGGGAGAGCCAATCAGACTCATTACAGCATATTCCAAACAGGAACAGCAATTGCGGGGCATCATAAGACGAAATTGGCCTATTGTCCTGGATGACCCCGCAATTGGAGGACTACTTCCAAAATATCCGGCCATAACATTTAGAAAAACTGGATCAATGGCCAATGAGTTAGTTAAAAGCAGTCCAGAAATTCAGGACCAAAGCAGTTGGCTGACAGCAAGGAAGGGCTTTTATAGATGTGCCAACTGTAAAGCCTGTCAACATGGCTCAAATAGAACCACTTATCTTACTGCCTTTAGTGATCAGGTACAAACAATAAACCAACATTTAACATGTCGAACGGATCATGCCGTATATGTGTTAGAATGTAGCTGTAAGTTAAGTTATGTGGGCAGCACAAAACTGGCTGTCCACAAAAGAATTCTACAACACATAAGGGCGATCAAGAACAAAGATCAAAGCTACCCTGTAACGAGGCATTTTCATGAAGAACACAATAGTGATTTAAATCATTTAAAATATTTTGTCATAGATGCTGTTCCCCCACAAAGGAAAGGTGGTGATCGGGAGTCAAAATTGAGAAGGCTTGAAACACGTTATATCCTGGAATTAGATACAAAACAACCAGGAGGACTTAATATGAGTGAGGATCTATATACTTATTTATAATATGTTTTTAATATAAAGAATTCAACTCCTGGTAAAATGATGGAGCAGAATCGGAAGGTATAAGATACATTGAATTCTATATACTCCCCCAAAAATTCCAACTTGTATATAAAAATTGAAAATATTTAAATATGAAATTACTATTTGAGGTGTACCAATCAGAATACTTTATCTAATCTTATGTGGACCGTATGGGATTTGTAGGAATAGATGAACTAATGTAGGAGGTCATTTAGCCAGTCTCATCAAAGTATAAAACATGGAGTCGAATGATGCAAGTAGATATACACAAGTTGAAATCTTTTTAGATCTTTTTACAGGTTTTATTATTCTGTTAGTGGTGATTGAATTGTAGTATTGGATGTGTATATTTATGTATTTATTGATATTTATATTTATATATATATGTATATTTATGTATTCTATTGATATTTATATTTATGTGTATATTTATATATTTTACAATCATGGGAATCAATCACTGATTAATCAGATTGAGATTAGATATTTTGCGACATTTGCACTTGCACACTTGCACTTTTTCAAGGATTATCAACTACAAGATATGACATTAAGTCAAAATAAGATAATCCTTGTTAGGTCAATTATGAATTTTTAGTATTTTTGCACATGTAAATATATCATTTTAACACTATTGGTAGCACTTTTTAGTATTGTTATTGGTTTGTATATGGTCTAGACGACAAGAAATACATTTATTGTATCCTAAAGCATTCATGCAATCATTGTTGAAAATATCAAGGTTATTTTAAGAATTTATTGTATTTTTATAAAAAATTATGAGGGTAATACAACACATATTAGGTTGATTTGCTCAAATGCATTTACGCAAATATTGTTAACAAGGATACAAACAATGTAACATAAATGTTTTTTCTATGTCTATTGTCGTGACCAGTGCATACTGTCACTTTAAATAGGTATCCCACAAGCAGTAGCGCTGTCATGTGATCAAGGCAGGGATCTGCCGAAACGCGTCATGGCGGACTGGTTCTTCGGTGTAATAAACTGAAATTACACAAAATCTGGGTCTACTCTCATTTATATTCCTACGGATTGTTTATACAAACGAGCAACTTACATATATATATATATATATATATATATATATATATATATATATATATATATATATATATATATATATATATATATATAATATATATATCTTGGATGGTTTCGACGCTGGCCCTAGCAGACAAACAGAGGCCAATGTATATAAGGCAATGTGATATGGCAGAGGAGGATTCTTTAAAAGCAGCAGTAAGAGGTGAACTTAATTGCGGATCATCAAATGCAAAAAGATAATTGTTGGTTTATTATTGAAAACTAATCAATGAAAGACACTTTTGAAATCTTGGGCAAATGTAGCCTAATTCAGCCAGTTTCATTTTCCCTGATTTTGAACGCAAAAAAACATAAGGAAAAGGTCCTTGGCTATTGTTAACCAGAGAACAGGAAATGACATAGTCATGATGCTATCGATATGAATACATGAAGTTGCTGACCATGTATATGTTTCAATCCACAGCTAAAGAAAGGTAGAAGTTCCTTAGGCTTATACGTTTCAACTCTCCATTGCAGCAATTCTAAGGCATTGGAACAGTGTGTCCAGCACAGGTGGGGCACGTTATAGAGATGACAGAGGCACCAAAAATACTGTTCATACAATCTGTATAGCAGGGCTTTAAGTGGGCTGGGTCCTGCCGGTGATGTGGGGCAGCTCTAAAATGCAGGTGCTGAGACGGGTCCCTATCAGGCTCTCCATCTTTGCCCTCACCATCAGGGCGAACCAAAAAATCTTAACTTTGCAGCAGTACCACCTTCACTGCGTTTGATGTAACTTCACAGAGACTCGTTGTAGTTCTTTTACAGTCTCATCATTTCAGAACTGAAGCATTTTCAATAATAAATCTACACACCACGAAGCCATAGTTGCTTATCTTATGCATCTAACAACCATTGACAAAGCCAATAGTCCTGGCTTGTTGTAGGTGTCCTGTTAGTGAATGTATCTGGGTGCAATGACAGAAACAGCAAAATACCAGTCGGGCGGCACACTATGCTAAGAACAATTTTTTTTGCATAACTGTTTTTCAGCCACACCCTCAATTAAATCAGCCACGCCCCTTTGAGAGACCCACCTTTTTTTCATCCCACTTAAAGCCCTGTGTATACGACCCAAGTTGTATGAGAAGAGTCTTCTCCTTCCAGTAGTGTAACAAGACTGATTATGCACTGAACCCTCTGCAACCTCATGTAGCTCCAAATGGGAACTCTGTAAGCTAAAGTGAATGTGATAGCACCAAAAGAGCATTTGAAACCACCAGCCAATCTGGGAGCTGGTGCCAAAAATGATATCCGCGATATTACTGGATGCTTAAGGCTCCGGTTTAAAGATCGTCTCGGTGACACCAAAGAGGAATGCGGATTGCATAGAGACACTCAAGGTTATTGTGGCTATTACTATATATTACTTTACCTCAGTGTGAATCTATGGGAGAATCCCAGTGGGAGTGATGGTGGTGAAACAAGCCAGTAGCTCAGTGTTTAGCAGATGTCTGGATGTGTAAGTGGTTGTATGTAACATACAGTTTCACGGAGACATCTCAAAGGGGCAATGCCCCACCCGGAGAAAGCAGCCTTATAACCATGTCATAGGTTCAAATCCCAGGAGGCGTGGCTCTGCCTTTCATCTTCCTTGCGACTGATAAAATGTTCTTTCGGTTGTGTTCTGAGGGAGGGGTGAAGATTATAGAGCTATCGGAGGGGTCCAGAGATAATCAGAAATTACAATGAGCATTGTTCATGCTATCAGGAAAGAGCAGGCCGGGGGTCTGCTGAAGGGCACACTTTACAGCTCACTCTGGTGGGAGGAGAGGGTTTCGATGGAATGTGACCCCTTAGCTGTCCAGACTCCAAGGAGACCGTTCCTGTCAGCGAGGAATGTGCCCGGCCTCTGAGGAGCAAAGGGGCTCCCAGGCCAAGCGCTGCCACTGACTCCTCTCCGTAGGTAGAAACTGATGCCTAAATGATCGGTGCAGGGGCAATAAATCCCTCCCCCCAGGACTCCCACGCATCCAGCGGCGCATTGTCCAGAATGTCTAGGAAGACTTTTAATGGTGTAGGAAGAACCGAAGAGGGGAGACCAGGGGCGGTGAATGCTGCGGTGTGCAGAAGAGGCGGGAAATGAGGGGAGGGGAGAAGAGAGAAACAGCAGGAAAATAATACATAATGTAATTTAAAAAATGACAAAAAGGCTTAGAGTCTAGCTCTCAGCCGAGCATAATCCAGAAAGATTTCAACTGTAAACTCGATTTCATACACGTTTTGGCCGAGTTTTGGTGTACACAATACTCTGGAACACAGGGCAGTGTCGTCTTGAGGATTTGGGGGGCTCCAGACAAGACCTATTTTTGAGGCCCCTTCGTAGCACCTTTGTGTTTTGTCACACATTTTCTGCTAGTTGAAGCCTGCATGGTGACAAACTTTCAGGAACAAGGTACACACAAAACAATTGAAGATATATATGTCTTTCCAAGGGGCCCCAGGACCATTAAGATGATACTGGGCATAGAGGGAGCGGTAGGCAGAAAGAAGGAAACATGTTAGAGAGATGGAAATAGACAGAGGTGAGACAGGAAGTTCACTTTCCTCGGGGCCCCTTAGCCCATGTTCACTTAGCCCAAGCGTCTCTGGTACAGGGTGGCGCGGAATGTGTGAGACTTCATGTAGGAAGGTGGAATCTGACTATATGGTTGCCCCCACTTTTTTTATGGTGTTTTGCTGGTTTATGACTTAGTTGGACTGGGACCCTGCTATTCAGGGCCCCAGTCTATCTGCTCTCTCTAAACGACATGGAGTGCACTCTAGGTGCACTAGTGATTGGATACTGTGGTGCCTTATGAGTCCCTAGTATATGGTACCTTAGGTGCCAAGGGCATAGGTACTTCACAGGCCTACCAGGGGCTGCAGCATATATTATGCCACCCCTGGGAAGCAGTCTAAATCTGACACCACAGGCCTGCTACTGCAGCCTGGGTGAGGTGGTGTTAGCACCCCTCACTGAGATATAGGTTTCCTATATCTCTCCTGCACACACATATAAACCTATCAGTCACCCCTAAGGCAGGCCCTATCAATCCTGAGGGCAGGGTGCTTGGCTTCTATGTGAGGGGGTGCCTCTGCATGAGCAGGGCCCCTCTGCAGTTCTCAGAGTCCATTCTCTGGTGCTGTTTGTGGATGCGGTTAAACCATATACTATTTAAGTGCATTATATCCTCGCGGTAAATGCTAACTTTGGAATGGCTGCATCAAAACATGTTGTGTTTGGTGTCAAACATCTTGGAATACTACCCCCCGCCAATCTTGGCGGCGGGGGTAGCATTCCACCCTTCTAGAGGGATAAGACATGTACCTGCTGTGGAAACGCGGTAGAATCCTAAAGAGCCCTGGCATCACAAAATGGATGCCACCAGTCACAGACACTGGGCTGCCCTCCTGCTGATGACCGAAACTCGCAGTGGAGGAAGCCCAACAATAGGCATCCTGTCACAGGGAGGTGTAACCACCTTCCAGACAGGGTTTAGTGTATTGGGGCTGGGTGGGTGCACTCTTAGAGTGCTTTGAAGTCCTGCACTGGGGGAGCAGAAGGCTCCTCTGTGCATATGCCAGTTCAAACCAGCTCAGGGGCTACCTGCCCCTGCTCTGGCGCGAAACTGGACAAAGGGAAGTGGGTGTAGCCACCCCTCCCTTGACCCTCCCATAGGTGGGGTCATAGAGCTAGTCCATCCCCTCTTTTTAGTATAAGAGGGGGAACCTTGCCATTGCAAAGCAGATAACCCCTGGACGACACTCTACAGAAGAATCCTGGCCCTTCGACGTTCCACTACCTTTGGAAGACAGAAGAATCTCCCTTGGAGTCAAGGAGTGACTCCCCTGCTTGGCAGGCACCAAAAACGACAACGACGGTCGCAAACTACGCCGCTCCCGCCGGAGTCCGAAGTCCCTGCAGCCCAAGAAGTGGATTTCCTGACTTCTCCAAGGCCATCGTGAGTCCCCAGCGAAGCTGAGGCAAGTGGACCCCACGAGTAACGAGGAACCGCGACCCCTGGGTACCGTGCACTATTGTCGAGTGCAACCCCTTCACAACGTTCTACGAACTTGTGCTTTGGACCACGTGTGGTCCTGACCTCCAGCAGGAATCCCTCCGAAGATCAGAGGCCTACACCGTCCCGAGTGACCGTGGGCCCCTGTTGAGTGATTCCGCCCGAGGTGTCTTCGCGATCCCTTGCCCGCTGGCTTGTGGGTCCCCAGAAGACTTCCTAAAGAAACCAAAGGGCTCCCCTGGTTGCTCCAGGCCTGCCCTGACTTACCCTCGCTGGGTGAGTTCCACAGACCTTGCTGGTCTGCGCCATCGACTTTTCTTCATCTCCCCGAGACTTGCGGCTGCCAAGGCTTGTTGGCTCCGAACGAGTGGCCGACACCGCAGTCAGCTGCAGACGTCGAGGGAAACACCGAATCCAGCTCCTGGTCGTCGTCGACGCCTCCTGGACCACGTGGCTGAAGAGTCAAGGCACCTGCAACCGACCTGAAGCGACCGACAACGGTGGGCATCCATCTTCCTTGCCCCGGGTCACTGCCAAGTGACTTTGAACACTGTCCCCTCTGCTTTCAGGTCATCCTTCTTCAGAATCCAGGCTTGGATTGCACCGGACACTTCTTCAGCTCCCGCAAGCAGCAAGTCTTCTTTGTTCGCCATTGAAAACGACGCCGCGACCCGACACCAAAGGACACCTGTGCACCCGGCTTCCCTGGGTGAGGTAACTCCAGCACTACGGTGCTCCTGTGGGTGTGGGCCCTAGAACTACTTACCCTGTAAGTGACTTGCTTGTAGGTTCTCCCGAAGTATCCTAAAACTCTTTATTTCCAACCGCGACTTGCCCCATTGAAGTTAACGGCGATTCGCGCCTGTGTATCCACACTGCACGCGTCCCCCGTGGGTCCTTTACTTACCTGCCTTGGGTGGTTTCGTGAGGCCCCAGCACTTCTGAAGGCCCTAGGCCTTGTCTCCTTGCAAGTCGTTGTTTCTAAGTCTCTTACTTAGTATATGGTCTGGTACGCCCCTAGGGCCCCAGCCATATTTTGTGCTTAACTTATTGTGAAACGTTGATTTGTGCATATGTTTGTCTTCTAATCTCATAAAGAGATTAGTAGAGAGTTATTTAGAAATAAATACATATATATTTGATATATATACCTGTGTGGTGTCTTTTCATTTGGTGATTCAAGAGATTATATGGTAAAACAAGCTGCTTTACATTCCTCCGAGACTTAGCCTGAAGGCTGCTCTCCACAGCTACCACTAGGATAGCTTTCTTTAAAAGGTTGTCTTAAACCTATCTACCATAAGAGTCGATTTGCCCTGGTGCAAGGTGTCCACTTTAATTAGTGAACAGCATATACCAGGCCAACTTCTCACATTGGTGGGCAGCGTGTGGGATTCCAGCTTGCCATTGTTTTACCAGAAAATCTCTATTTGAATTACTAACTGAAAACCATTATAGGTACTCAAGGTACATATAAAGTCAAGCTTAGTATCAATAAGTTCTACTGAACTTAGAGCTGTGTGCCAAGGGATAGCACACCCTTTCCACAGCTCAAGCTAGGATCAGTAGGCCACAAACTAGTGTAGGTAGTACAACACTGCACAACACTAGAATGTCCTTAAGGGGTGGACCCAGTGGATCCACTCAGCCTCAGTATAAGGACATGGCTTTCTCTGACTTGAGAGCCATGTGTGTTGACAGACACCTGAGGATAGGACAGAGTCCCTCAACCCTGCACCTGATAGATCTGCTGACAGCAGATGACCTGAGATTGGCTCTAGGAGCTAAAGGGTTTGAATCAGTGGGTGGGTCAGTCATAGTATCTGGGTCAGATGATGAAAATCAGAATGACCAAGACTCTGTGATTGAAGGGCCAGGCTCCAAGGAGCCTGAAAAGGACAGAGGAATTCTCCCTAAGAGAACTGGCAGAGTGGATGAGAGGCACAGATCCCCTTCCAGGGAATCTGAGCACTCTTATCACTCTGGCAGAGAATTTGTCCAAGAGAGGAGCTCATACTTTAACTTAAGAGAGACCTCCTCTGAGAGAAGGTGCAAACTGCTCCAGTATGAGGAAGCCAAAGTGGCCCTCAGAACCAAGCAGTTGGCACTGGATAGAGAAGCCCTGGAGATCCAGAGAGCTTCCAGAAGGGAGGGTTTAGAACCCCCTGGTGGCAGCAACAGTGTCCCTAGAGGCAGAGAATATATTCCTGACCATAGGAACCTGAGCAAGGTTGTTCCTCCCTACCAGAGTGGGGATGATATCCACAAGTGGATAACTGCTATGGAGAGGGCCTGTAGAGTACAGCAGGTCCCCCAAAAGCAGTGGGCAGCAATCTTGTGGCTCTCCTTTTCAGATAAAGGAAGAGACAAGCTCCTCACTGTTAGAGAGGAGGATGCTGATGATTATGAGGTCCTGAAGAGTGCACTGATAGATGGGTTTGGCTTAACCACTGAGCAGTACAGGTTGAAGTTCAGAGATACCCAGAAGGCACAGACTCAGGACTGGACAGACTTTGTAGATTGTGCATCCAAGGCTCTGGAGGGTTGGCTGGTTGGCAGTAGGGTTACTGATTTCAAAGGATTTTATAATCTAATGATGAGAGAACAGATCCTTAATAATTGTCAAAACCAGCTTTTACACCAGTACCTGGTGGACTCTGATCTGACCTCTCCCCAAGAATTGGGAAAGAAGGCAGACAAATGGGTCAGAACCAGAGTAAGGCCTAAGAATCAGGGTGGTGACCACAAGAAAGATTCTACCAAGTCCCAAGAGAAAGGTGGGGATAAATCCAAGGATAAGTCCACTACAGGGCCCCAAAATTCCTCTTCTGGGGGTGGGTCCCAAACTCCTTCCTCTCCTGAAAAGAAACCCTATTGCCATGTCTGTAAAAAGCCTGGGCACTGGAAATCTGATCCCAGTTGTCCCAGGAATGGCAATAAAGAAAATGTTCCTCCAACAACTACTACCACCCCTCCTGGTACTACCAGTAGTAATCCTCCAGTTGGGAGTAGTGCACCCAAAAAGTTAGGTGCTTTTGCAAGAGGAACAGAGGTGGGCCCTAGTTTAGACAGGACCCCCTCAACAGACTCCTCAGATTCTGATGGTGGTGTAGGATATGCCACCTTTACCATGGGTCCCATAGCATTGGGCAGGTACAGACTGGAGCCAATAATTAATGGTCAGAAAGCTGTGGCATTTAGGGACACAGGGGCTAGTGTCACCATGGTGGCAGGGAAACTAGTCCCCCTCACCAGCTTTTACCTGAGTTTAAATACCAGGTGACCAACATTGATGGTGTCAGAACAGATCACCCCATGGCCATAGTCAATCTCAGCTGGGAGGGGGTCACAGGCCCAAAGAGAGTGGCAGTGTCCCCAACCTTACCTGTAGATTGCCTGATGGGCAATGATCTGGAAATTTCAGCCTGGGCTGAAATTGAACACCAAACCCATCTGAAGATGTTGGGTGTCCCTGTAAAGGTTAGTGGGGCTGTGATGGCCACAGCCCCAGCCCAAGATTTTGGAGAGATGGAGCCTGGAAGAATGGCCCACTCTCCCCCAGAAGAGAGCACAAGGGTTGAAGAAAAGTCTTCTTCCCTCCAGACAGTAGGTAAGGGTCAGCCTCCTCAGGGAACTGACCCTACCCCTAGTGAAGGAACTGCCACAGAGGTAGTCAGGCCTGGCCTGGCCACCCCCTGATGGCAGAGGACCCTTACAAGGTGGTACCCAGTCTGGAGCAGGTAACCTGCCCCTCTCTACCCTGCCTCAGTCAGCCCAGGGCTGCAGAGGTCAGGGAGGTCAGTGGACCCCCAGGGCCCCCTGTCCAGAGGAACCCCCATCAGCAGATTAGGGGCACCCAGGCTAGTAGCCCTAGCCAGGTAGAAATTCCTCAACCCACTGAGGGATCCCCCATACCTTTATGTAGGGACCTCCCCCAGAAGGACTCTGTTAGGCAAGGGCAAACCTGGGACCAAAAGGTTCCAAACATGCCATGTCCCTCCAGTGTTCCACCCAAAGGGACCCAACCCCCGGCTGTAGGCAGTCAAAGGTTGACCCTTAGAGCAGAGTACCACTCAGTCATGGAAAGACAGGCATACATGGTGACCAGTGAGCTGAGAAAGCTGAGGCCAACATTCCTAGGGCCACACTTCCCTACTCAGACACCTCACCAGCCTGGTACTTTACCAAAGCACACCACCGGTAGTGATTCCCCATGGTGGAGACCCTCTCATACCCTTAGGGTGAGGGATTGCTTAGTGGACCATAAGACAGGGGGCAACCATGCTAGTGCAGGTGCTTCCTTATATGGCCACTTAGTCAATAAAGGCTCAACTGGCCAAGGTTAGCCTTATCTCCTTTCGTTTGGGGGGGTTATGTAGGAAGGTGGAATCTGACTATATGGTTGCCCCCACTTTTTTTATGGTGTTTTGCTGGTTTATGACTTAGTTGGACTGGGACCCTGCTATTCAGGGCCCCAGTCTATCTGCTCTCTCTAAACGACATGGAGTGCACTCTAGGTGCACTAGTGATTGGATACTGTGGTGCCTTATGAGTCCCTAGTATATGGTACCTTAGGTGCCAAGGGCATAGGTACTTCACAGGCCTACCAGGGGCTGCAGCATATATTATGCCACCCCTGGGAAGCAGTCTAAATCTGACACCACAGGCCTGCTACTGCAGCCTGGGTGAGGTGGTGTTAGCACCCCTCACTGAGATATAGGTTTCCTATATCTCTCCTGCACACACATATAAACCTATCAGTCACCCCTAAGGCAGGCCCTATCAATCCTGAGGGCAGGGTGCTTGGCTTCTATGTGAGGGGGTGCCTCTGCATGAGCAGGGCCCCTCTGCAGTTCTCAGAGTCCATTCTCTGGTGCTGTTTGTGGATGCGGTTAAACCATATACTATTTAAGTGCATTATATCCTCGCGGTAAATGCTAACTTTGGAATGGCTGCATCAAAACATGTTGTGTTTGGTGTCAAACATCTTGGAATACTACCCCCCGCCAATCTTGGCGGCGGGGGTAGCATTCCACCCTTCTAGAGGGATAAGACATGTACCTGCTGTGGAAACGCGGTAGAATCCTAAAGAGCCCTGGCATCACAAAATGGATGCCACCAGTCACAGACACTGGGCTGCCCTCCTGCTGATGACCGAAACTCGCAGTGGAGGAAGCCCAACAATAGGCATCCTGTCACAGGGAGGTGTAACCACCTTCCAGACAGGGTTTAGTGTATTGGGGCTGGGTGGGTGCACTCTTAGAGTGCTTTGAAGTCCTGCACTGGGGGAGCAGAAGGCTCCTCTGTGCATATGCCAGTTCAAACCAGCTCAGGGGCTACCTGCCCCTGCTCTGGCGCGAAACTGGACAAAGGGAAGTGGGTGTAGCCACCCCCTCCCTTGACCCTCCCATAGGTGGGGTCATAGAGCTAGTCCATCCCCTCTTTTTAGTATAAGAGGGGGAACCTTGCCATTGCAAAGCAGATAACCCCTGGACGACACTCTACAGAAGAATCCTGGCCCTTCGACGTTCCACTACCTTTGGAAGACAGAAGAATCTCCCTTGGAGTCAAGGAGTGACTCCCCTGCTTGGCAGGCACCAAAAACGACAACGACGGTCGCAAACTACGCCGCTCCCGCCGGAGTCCGAAGTCCCTGCAGCCCAAGAAGTGGATTTCCTGACTTCTCCAAGGCCATCGTGAGTCCCCAGCGAAGCTGAGGCAAGTGGACCCCACGAGTAACGAGGAACCGCGACCCCTGGGTACCGTGCACTATTGTCGAGTGCAACCCCTTCACAACGTTCTACGAACTTGTGCTTTGGACCACGTGTGGTCCTGACCTCCAGCAGGAATCCCTCCGAAGATCAGAGGCCTACACCGTCCCGAGTGACCGTGGGCCCCTGTTGAGTGATTCCGCCCGAGGTGTCTTCGCGATCCCTTGCCCGCTGGCTTGTGGGTCCCCAGAAGACTTCCTAAAGAAACCAAAGGGCTCCCCTGGTTGCTCCAGGCCTGCCCTGACTTACCCTCGCTGGGTGAGTTCCACAGACCTTGCTGGTCTGCGCCATCGACTTTTCTTCATCTCCCCGAGACTTGCGGCTGCCAAGGCTTGTTGGCTCCGAACGAGTGGCCGACACCGCAGTCAGCTGCAGACGTCGAGGGAAACACCGAATCCAGCTCCTGGTCGTCGTCGACGCCTCCTGGACCACGTGGCTGAAGAGTCAAGGCACCTGCAACCGACCTGAAGCGACCGACAACGGTGGGCATCCATCTTCCTTGCCCCGGGTCACTGCCAAGTGACTTTGAACACTGTCCCCTCTGCTTTCAGGTCATCCTTCTTCAGAATCCAGGCTTGGATTGCACCGGACACTTCTTCAGCTCCCGCAAGCAGCAAGTCTTCTTTGTTCGCCATTGAAAACGACGCCGCGACCCGACACCAAAGGACACCTGTGCACCCGGCTTCCCTGGGTGAGGTAACTCCAGCACTACGGTGCTCCTGTGGGTGTGGGCCCTAGAACTACTTACCCTGTAAGTGACTTGCTTGTAGGTTCTCCCGAAGTATCCTAAAACTCTTTATTTCCAACCGCGACTTGCCCCATTGAAGTTAACGGCGATTCGCGCCTGTGTATCCACACTGCACGCGTCCCCCGTGGGTCCTTTACTTACCTGCCTTGGGTGGTTTCGTGAGGCCCCAGCACTTCTGAAGGCCCTAGGCCTTGTCTCCTTGCAAGTCGTTGTTTCTAAGTCTCTTACTTAGTATATGGTCTGGTACGCCCCTAGGGCCCCAGCCATATTTTGTGCTTAACTTATTGTGAAACGTTGATTTGTGCATATGTTTGTCTTCTAATCTCATAAAGAGATTAGTAGAGAGTTATTTAGAAATAAATACATATATATTTGATATATATACCTGTGTGGTGTCTTTTCATTTGGTGATTCAAGAGATTATATGGTAAAACAAGCTGCTTTACATTCCTCCGAGACTTAGCCTGAAGGCTGCTCTCCACAGCTACCACTAGGATAGCTTTCTTTAAAAGGTTGTCTTAAACCTATCTACCATAAGAGTCGATTTGCCCTGGTGCAAGGTGTCCACTTTAATTAGTGAACAGCATATACCAGGCCAACTTCTCACACTTCCCATTATTATGAGTTCGCACTTCGCAGTACCCTTGACAGCCCCACAACAAGACGCCTGTAAGAGACGGTCGGCCCCCTCCTGTCCGAGGACCCGCACCATGGAGAAGAGGCAGGCTTCTTTTAGCCCCAAGGCCATAGAGCTACCCTGGAGGAGAAAGCGCACCCACTTCACACAAGGACCAGGCGATAGAGAAGAGGTGTGTAACTTCAAACTCGAGGACCCAGAGCTGGAGAAAATTCGAGGTGTTTTCGTCTTCAGGACCCGCCATGGAGAAGAGACGGTTATCCCCCGGGATACTGTAACTCACAGGTTCAGACAGCAGAGCTGGCTCTTATGTTACACTGAAAACTTGGCTGTATTCCTGACCTTAATGTTCCCCTTCCCCCACTGCTACCCTTCTGCATCTACACCAGGACAGTCCTTTGAGTAGCAGTGCGCTCTACAAATACCCCCACATAGACATAGACATGGATCATAATGGCTGCAATTCGAGAGCTATCTATTGCAGAGCCACTGGAATTATAAATGATACGACAAGACAGGCAAATTATGTGGCGCAATGCGGCACATTTTATGCCGCATTACTTCCCACCAGTATATCACCCAAATACGTAACTGAAAAGGGACCAGCCAAGCTTTGCAAAGGGTCTTCCACTTTCTGACAACCGGGGCTGCTGTATATTAAATAACTTTTCATCTGTTTGAGCTAGAAACATTTTTTGGGTTAAAATTTACAATTATGCAGCAGATGATAGGTTATTGGCAAATCCATAATTATGTGGAAAATGGTGCAGTATTAAATAATTGCAGTGGCCGTGCTCTTAGGTTATATATGTCGGAAGCCCAGCACTGCTCATTTAGAGCATCTCTCTAGTCAGTGTTTCCCAAACTCTGGGATCCTGAGCCGATTTTTGCTGGGTTGTGAAAGTTCAAGGAATAATTAAAGATGCCTATAAATTCTGTATTTATCCACTTCAGTGGCAGAGGTCCAATGTCAGGCTATGTCTTCTGACAAATTGCTGCTTAATTTTTTTAACATGGGGACTAGTGTTTACAAACTCCTCTCAATTTGCAGTCAGAGAAAGAAATGTAAAGAGAATTATGTGACAATCATGCTGTGGTACAGAGACTGTGAAAGGAAAGGCTGTCATTTTTCATAGCACACAACAAAATGTAAATATCTGTAAATGAACTTCACATATTCAGCAGTTCCAAAAGCAAAAGTGAAGCACTTTTTTTGTAATTCTGAAATGTGATGGAAGCAAAGATTTTAACAGGATCAAAACAAATCTAGACACTTTTTCTTGGCGATGCGCTCATGATATTCAGTGAAACCTGATTTCCACACATTAGCATTTGCGTGCAGGACAGTTTTATCAGTAATCCTGCACGCCCGTACAAATGTAGTGACCATTTAAGTGGAAAATGTGCTTTCTATAAATGACGGTGGCTTCTTCACCATGCATTTGTTACATCACCCTCCTCATGTCCATTAAAGCCAGGTGGATCGCGAAAGTTTGTTATGCTAAAATGTGGGTCTTGGTTTTAAGAAGTTGGGGAAACACTGCTCTAGCTGCAAATATCTTACCAACTGACGGCAGAGCAATCCTTCAGGTTACAGAAACGACAACAGAGCTTTCACTTTGTTACACTAGTTTTACAGACGACGAAGGCAGAATTGTCCCACTCTACAGGCTGAGACAGCAGAACTATCTCTCAGTTATATGGACCACACAGCCACAGATCTGTCCGTCAGACTACACAGACTTTACAGGCTATGGCGTAGCACTACCCCCAAGTTATATAGACATTGCAGGATTAACGATTAAGAGAGAATGTGCATTAACCCGCATCTGTCTGAAAGCATTCTCGCTGTTGTTGTGCTGTGCACCCTTGAGGCAAAGCGTGTCTGGGCAGAAGGCTGTGGGTAGAGTGGGCCGACTGAGGCCTGCGCGGGAATCCAAGGCTCGCGGGCGCAGGCTGAGGTGTGGGAAGCTGTCTGAGGGGCAGGACGTGGTTGGAGGGGAGAGACGAAGATGCCATTGTAGTGAAACCGACGGGGCACACTCAGCCTCGAGGGGGCAGGTGAAGTACGGGCTTGGGGCTAATGGGGTGTGTTAGGAAACACTCAGGTCCAGGTGGGCAGACCGAGGCCGCTGGAGGCTGATTGAGGCCCCTTGTGGTTCATTCATGTGTAGAGCAGGAGGCTGCGAGGGTCACCTGCGAAGGGAGGCTGTGATCTAAAGGGGCATAGTGGGAAATCTGAGGAGACGGGTGGAGGGGTCTGACGGGGCAGCCTGCTGCCCGGGGGGCAATGGGGTTCTGATGATGGAGAATGGGCTTGGAGAGGACAGGCTGGGCGTCCGGAGGGCAGGGTTCTAATAGGACAGGGCGATCGGTCTGGTGAGGCAATGAGGGTCTGACTGGAGAGCTGCGGGGTCTGATCGGGCAGATTGTGGTTCTGATGGTGCAGGACGAGGTCAGAGACCACAGGCTGAGGTCTACGGGCATGAGACGGCGGTCTGCATCCGGGAGAAGGGCTTGGTGGGGCAGGCTGATTTTCAAAGGACAGGGAAAGGAGTACGGGAAACACTATCAGAGCCTGATGAGCCAGGCTGTGATATGATGGGACAGAGTGGGTCCCTGGTAGGGCAGAATGAGATACGAGAAGGCAGAGTGAAGTGAGACTGGACAAAGTTAGGGGCTGAAGGGACAGAATGAGTTAAGAGAAGGCAGGGTGAAGTGAGACTGGACAGAGTTGGGGGGACTGAAGGAACAGAATGAGCTCAGATAGGGCAGATAGGTTTGAGGGGTCAGTGCCGGAGTCTGCCGGGTAGGGTGGGACTGCGTTTCCAGAAGGCAGGCCCTCTCACCTCTCTTTGATGAGACATCTCCGTTGTACGAATCTCCTTAAGCCCGGATCCGATGCTGAATGACGCCTATCCCACAACTCGGAAACCCAGAACCCCAAGACCCCGTTTTTGGGGAGCCCGGCCCGCGCCTCGACTTCTCTCCGCCCTGCTCAGTGCGAGCGTCCGGCTACAGATGCGGCAGAATTGAACACCCCTCCGACACTTTCCCCAACATCCGCTGCGGGGCTCTGTGTTGATTAGGGTTGGCCCAGCAACCCCCCCCCCCTTTCTTGAGGGCAGGAGCATTAGCACACCAAAGCTAATGAGGCTTGTGGGGGGGCCAGGATTTCGCCGCGCACAGACAGGTTTGCAGCTGGAAGCGGCGGTATTTGATAGCGGAGAGATTGTCTCGGAGGAGGGAGAAAGGTGGGGGGGGGGGGGACGTTATCCGATAGACTGGGGCCAGTTTAGTGCAAATTTGCAGGCCGTAGGGCCTAAGGCAAGAGCGATGTCCTTGTGGGGGGCGTTGACATACTGCCCACAACAAACAAAGCGGTTTCAGGAGGATGCCAGGCCTGACTGTGTCAGATAAGAGGCTTATTTACAGCGGGAGCCCCGCTGCCCCGCAGGGAGCGCGGCAGGGAAGAGGGCCTCTATGGACCCCAAGTGTGTATTTGTTTTTCAACTTTTTGTATTTAAAGTTTTGATAATGTCTTTCTACGTTTCTTTGGATGCTCAAGCAAGCCACATTTACATTAGAAATCTTCATCGTGCTTTTTCACAGCGGGAGGGCAACATGACAGTATGTGGCGTAACAAGCAGAGCTGCCGACTTTGGAACTGGGGTGCCTGAATCGAGTCTCGGCGCCGGCTCAACATCGTGTGATTCTGGGAAAATCACTTCATCTCCCCCTGCCTACCAAAAATGAATGTGTCCTTGTGTAATGTGACGGGTGCTCATTTAATGCGCTCCAATACCTTCGGGTCGAGTTTGCGCTGTATAAAACTAAAAACAAAAACAAAAATCCCATGTGTTACATCATGTGCTCCATCTACAACATGGGCAGAGGCTATTTTTCTGGGGAGGGGGGGGGGGGCTTTTTTCAACATCCTGTACTTGCTAATGTTGCGAGTGAGACTCCCCTGTCATTAATTTAACATACACTGTGGGCTCCGATGCTTGTCTGCTGCCAATGCCTCTGCATAGAATGTACCCCAGAACAGGTAATTATATGTTCTAACCATCTATTAAATACAAAGTGCCCTATTCCAAGTAATTACTCCAGTACCAGGGCCCTCCAAAGTAAATGAAAACCACCCGAGTAATGATCTAATATATGGCTTAGGTGATGATACAGAAAGGCCAAGAAACTTAAACGTTGAGCACCCAGCCCCGCTGCAGTGAGCACACATCATTAACGCCCGAGAGCTGTATCAATATGTCTACCTGGGAGGGAGCTGAAGGACCAGTTTTGTCCCTGTACCCCATGTTTATGCATCACCTCTACGAGGTAAGTGTCTGACTGGGGTTTGTGGTTTCCTGGTCTTGCGGTACATGGCATGACGTTGCTCTCATTATGAGGGCAAAGGCCAGAAAGACTTCCAGTATCTGGCTAAAGACCCTAAAGTCCACATATTGATGTCCAGAAACTGGACTTGCTTTCATGGTGGTGGGAGCAGTATAAGGCTTATCGGAAAGGAGGGTCCCAGGGAGGAAAGAAAGCACAAAGAGCATGAGAAGGAAGGGAAAGAAAGAAGAAAACACAGAAGAGCATAAGGAAATGAAATAAGGAATCAATGGCAGAAGGAAAGGAAAGAAGAAATGAAGCAGAGAAGGAGTAAAGGAGAGAAGGAAGAAACAAAGAGAACGGCGGGGCCGGCATCGGCCACGCCAAAAGTATGGCGGTCGTGCCGGCCCCCTCCTGCGACCACAGAGGCAAGCCTGTCGCGCACTTTGGTGACGCGACAGGCGCGCCTCACAAATCATTGGTCCCGGGTCCTGGGCGTGCCCCGGAAGTGATTGGAATCACTTCCGGGTCACGCGATGGGATAGCCCCAGTCCGGTTAGAACCGGCCTGGCATGGAAACAGTTAAAAGGCTGGGGAGCGCAGGAGTATGTCTCTTCGCTCCCCGCTCCCCAGCCTGCCACACCAGCCTCGCTAGGAGGCTTTAATTTCGATTTGTTTTGTTCCTTTTGCAGGTATCGAGGCAGCGGAGTACCGCGGTTTTCGGGAAGGACAGGCTTGGGGGCCCTGAACAATCGGCTGCAATCGGCGGCAAGCGGTGGCTGTGGTTTTGTCCCATTTACAGGTATCGAGGCAGCGGAGTACCGCGGTTTTCGGGAAGGACAGGCTTGGGGGGCCCTGAACAATCGGCTGCAATCGGCGGCAAGCGGTGGCTGCGACCGGCGCGACAGGAGTCTCGAGGCATCCCGGCAGGCCAGCAGAGGACGGCAGGTACCCGGTTGCGGTGGCGCTCGACTAGCGAAGGCGCGCACCCTTCCGGTATTAGTCAGGGGGTGAACGCGTTAGGAATATTGTCTGTGGTACTGCTGAACCGGTTTTAGAGCCGCGTTCGAGTCCCTCCGTGGTCCGGCTGTTTTTTGTGTTGTAAGCTCAGTGGGGCAGTTGTTCTGTACTTGCCAAATCTCTAAGAATTATTAGCTCTGCGGTGTAGTGGGGTGACAGGGAGCGAGTACTGTCCTTTGCGTTAAGCTCCGAACCCAGCGCTGTAGAGCCCCCTAGGAGCTTGAATTTTGAGTTAGCGTCCAGCCGGTGTCAGCACGGTAGCAGTGACTGATAAGGAGGGCATATATTTATATAGCTGCGTTTTACAGACATGGCTGGGAAGGCAAGAGAGGGGCAAGCCCTCTCGTATGGAGAGCTTTATGGAGGCAATGCTCAGAAAGGTTGACGAGTTGGGGCAGGGTCTCGCTGATCTCAGGGAGAGGGTAGACGCACAAGGGGGGACGGAAGAGAGAGAAGAGAGGGCCAGGCGCAGCATGGTGCCCCCAAGGTCGGCTTTTCCTCCCCTCCCCAAAAGGGTTAGGACTAACAAGGGGGGGCGGATGGAACCAAGGTTACCATTGTCCCCGGCCCCTGTTTTGCCTCCAGAGGAGGTCCCGCCCGCAGAACAGGTACCAGTTCCGCCATTTGCCCCAGTGCCAGTCCCTGCGCCTGTCCCGGTGCCAGCTCCCCAGCCCCCAATTCCCCCGGTGTCAGTCCCCCAGCCCGGGGAAGGGCCCGGACCGTCAGGGGATAGCCCGCATTTGCCGGTGTTGCCTAGTACGGGGGGGAGGGGATTCCACAGGATGTAGTGTCCCATTTAGCAGCAATCCTTCCTTGGTTGGGGAAGGCAGGGATCCTGTCATCAACAGTGGGGGGTAAGGACGTGGGCGATGATCCACTTGCAGAGGCGATGCGAATAGTGGTTCAGTTTCATGGGGCACCAGTGGACAAAACGGTGGAGGGCCGGGGTACGCTGTCCCCTGTCATTTCAGCGGGGGGGCCAAGCCACTTGAACTCAGCGGGGGAGTACCGGGGAGCAGCCTGACGAAGGAGAAACCGTCAGGGTCAGCCGGGTCCGCTGCAGTAGGTGTAGTGAGCCACCCGGCCACTGCACAACAATGTTGCACTTGCATCCCCCTGGGCCGGGCTCGGGCCAGGGGGTATATAATAAACGACGACGTCAGCGCACGAGGCTGACGGCGTGAACGAGCACTGGTGGTAGACGTCCCCTTATTTGTGTTCCGCCGCTAAAGTTAGGCCACCCCTGTGCGTACCCCTAGCCGTCGGTTGTAGCCCCCAACCACATGCCCAGGGACAAGCCCATCCAGCACCCCAGGTGTTCCCGGAACACTACACTGGCGACGAGGGAGTGAAGGAGCCTACGCGCGCTCCCACACAGCTCGTGTGGGCAGCGCGGCGGCTCTGCCGGCGGCCGCTGGTGGAGCGAGGCAGGAAGTGTCGCGTCTGCCGCTGCGAGCGCGGGGAAGCGGAGACCCCCTGTGCCTGAGAGAGGCTGAAGTGCGCGGTAAGGTGGCCGCGTGGGGGGGAACAAGTGCACGACGTGCAGGCATTTGAGGACCGGGCGCGTCGTCGCGCTGAAGCACGGTTTGCGGGGGCAGCGGTGCGGCCTGTGTGTCAGTGCGCGGGAGCGGCTGGCCGAAGAGTGCACCGAAGCGGGGAAGGTGCGTGCGGTGGACCCGGGGCGGGCGCGAGGCCCAGTGATGGGCCTGCTCTACACGCGCGGCCTCCGGCGAGCGAGGGTTTTTCTCCCTGCACCACCGGAGACCACACAAGGAGTGTGGGGGGAGTGGTGAATCCAGGCCATTGCCCGTAATTGGAGAGAGGTGGCAGAGGGATCCGCCTGCGTCCCAGAGGATCCTGGCAGAGGGCTGGAAGTTCGTGGAGACAGTCTACCCATCAAGGGGCAGGGAGTGTGGCAACGCAACAAGAGCGATAGGCCCAGAAGGCGTGTGCAGGAGGACCAAGCACCCCATCGGGTGGAAGGAAGAGCGGCGCAATCATGACTACGCCACAGGCGGCGGCGCCTGCGGATGCAGGAGCGGCGGGAGTGAGGCCAGGCCGCATGGCGGTGAAGGCACTGCCAGAATTCAGCCAGTTGGCGGACCCGGCGACGGCTGCACCGCGGTGGCGGAAGTGGATAGGCCAGCTCGAAAACTACTTTGTGGCCACCAGGGAGACGGACAACGCTGTGAAGAGGTCCACCATGCTCCTGATGGGAGGCGATGAGCTGTACGACCTGTTCCAAGACTTACCGGATACGGGGGATGGAAATGACTACGAAAAGGCGGTCAGGGCGTTGAATCGCCATTTTGACCCGCAGGTCAACCCGGACTTCGAGCATTTCAAGCTCCGCCAAGCCAAGCAGAGGGAAGACGAGTCGGTGGACATGTTCTTCGCACGTTTGCGAAAGTTGGCGAGCACCTGTGTTGGAGTGGATCGGACGTTCGAAACACGGGCGCAGCTCATCGTAGGTTGCAAGTCTCTGGAGTTGCGCAAATTGATATTACGACAGCCCGGCATTTCGCTAGATGATATACTGGTCCTGGGAAGATCGCACGAGCTGGCAGATGTCAGAGCTGGCGAGATGGAGGTGGCGTTGGCCACGAAATCGGCGGCGACGCAACCTTTATATCCGGCACCCATCAAAGAGGAGCGGGTGGATGTCATTCGGAAGTCATACAGCGGAGGAGCCACACCCAAAAATGACACGGAGGAACGGCACACCAGGCAAGGGTGCAGGAATTGTGGGCTGACGACACATTCCCAGAGAGGCTGCCCAGCACAAGGTCGGCAGTGCCTCAAGTGCAACAAGTATGGGCACTTCGCTAAAGTGTGCCAGAACGCAGCCCGGTCCAGTGCCAGTAAATCCCGACGACCCCCGTTCCAGAGAAGGGCCATGGCGGTACAAGACGTGGACGATCTGGACAGCAGGTGCCAGAAATTGGATGTCGCGGAGGGTGACGATGACGAGGATGTTTTTGTCGTGTCCAGCATCAGAGGGGTCAACGCAACCCGGAGGCCTCCGCCGTTATGCCAGATATGGATCGGGGGCAACTGTATCCAAACGCTTATTGACACGGGGGCGTCAGTGAATATCTTGGACGCCGGACAATACTGCGAGCTCCGACCGCAACCAAAGTTAATGCCCACCGCCACCAAGATCCTCACCTATGGAGGTCGCACACCGATCCCTCTCCAGGGGGTGATTGATGTGGAGGTTGGACACAAAGACAGAGTCACAGCAACAAGATTTTACGTCACCTGTGACAGAGCAGGATCGCTGTTGAGCTGCCACACGGCCGAGGATCTGGGACTAGTAACGTTCGCCAGGCATATACACCAGTCGCAAGCGGACCAGGTGCTGGCGGAATTTCCGGAGCTTTTTCGGGGACTAGGATGCCTCAAAGGGGTGGAAGTTCAACTCCACATTGACGACGCCATCAAGCCAATTGCACTCCGACATCGGAGAGTACCATTCCATCTCAGGCCACTGGTGGAAGCTGAACTCGAGCGCCTCGAGAAGGAAGGGGTGATCGAGAAGGTGTCGGGGCCGACTCCATGGGTGTCACCGTTGGTCATAGCGCCGAAACCCAAACAGCCAGGCGCTATTAGACTCTGTGTCGACATGAGGTTGCCGAACAAAGCAATACGCAGAGAACGACACATCACCCCCACTATCGACGAAATTGTGGCGGACATAAACGGGGCGCAATGGTTCTCCAAAGTAGATCTGAACTCGGGGTACCATCAGTTGGTGTTGGCAGAGAAAAGTCGATACATCACTACTTTCTCAACACATGTGGGGTTGCGCAGGTTCAAACGGCTGAGCTTTGGGGTATCCTCAGCGGCGGAAGTATTCCAGGAGGCTGTGAGAGAAGCACTGTCTGGACTCGTCGGCGTACTTAATGTCAGTGATGACATACTCATATTCTCGAACTCTCTGGAGGAGCACCATGCAAGACTGCGAGCAACCCTCCGGAGACTGGTCAAACAGGGGCTGACATTACACCGAGCCAAGTGTGACTTTTACGCAAATGAGGTGGAGTTTTTCGGCTATCGCTTCTCCGCAAAGGGCCTGCAAGTTGATCCAGCAAAGGTTGAGGCACTCAGAGCAGCGGCCATCCCTCAGACGCAGCCCGAAGTTCGGAGTTTTCTAGGCATGGCCAATTACTGTGGCCGTTTTATTCCCCATCTGGCCACTCTATCTGAACCACTCCGGAAACTTACAAAGAAGGATGTGCCATGGCAATGGACTGACAGTGAGGCGCAGTCGTTCCTTGATATCAAGAGTGCATTGGTGAAAGGAGCGACGGTGGCATACTTCAAACCAGGAGCAGAGACTGAACTCATTGTGGATGCCAGTCCCGTGGGTCTGGGCGCGGTGCTACTACAAAGAGCTAGCCAAGACGAATGGGTGCCGATTGCGTATGCCAGCAGGGCGCTCACGGCTGTCGAGACCCGGTATGCTCAAATCGAGCGGGAGGCGTTGGCCATTCGCTGGGCGTGCCAACATTTTGACATTTATCTGTGTGGGCATACGTTCACGGTGGTCACAGACCACAAGCCTCTGGTACCACCATTCAATGGCACGGCGCGAAATGGTCCTCCTTGGATTGAACGATGGGCGGTCCAGATACAGCATTATCGGTTTGAAGTGGTGTACCGCCCTGGAGTCAACAACCCGGCAGACTATCTGTCACGGCATCCGAGGACGCTCCCGGCGGGGAGCCAGGGGGCTGTGGATGAGGGGACAGAATCGTTCCTGAGGCAGATCGTGGACGACGCGTGCCCCAAAGCTCTGTCGGTGGAGAAATCCGAGAGGCCACCGGGCAGGATGAGTGCTTACAGGCAGTGAGGCGAACACTCCATGACCATCAGTGGAAATGGTTCCTGCAAGGGATGGACCGACGGACGGAGGAGGAGAAGGAGTATTGGGAGAGTCTGTGGCGATGCCGGGAGGACCTAAGTGAGGCTGGAAATGGAATCGTTCTCAGAGGCACTCGGATCGTAATACCGGCTGCCCTGCGGAGCAGAACAGTAGACCTGGCCCACCAGGGCCACCAAGGGGTCGAGAAGACCAAGGCACGACTGAGGTCCAAGGTGTGGTTCCCGGGGGTGGACCGGCTGGTGGAAGACAAGGTGCGAGGATGCCACGCCTGTTTGATAACAGGAGCTGACCCGCCGGGGGTGCCCGTCATTACGGAAGGACCGAGCCTAACACCATGGGCTCATGTGAGTTTGGATTTTGGCAGCTTCCCCGACGGAAGACACACGGTGGTATTGGTAGACAGTCACTCCAAGTTTCCTGTGGTGGAGGTGGTGACAACCACGGCGTTTGACTGCATCCGACCAGTACTGGAGAAGGTGTTTGCACTCCTGGGAATGCCGGAAGAAATAAGAACAGACAACGGGCCGCCCTTCCAGGGTCAGGAGTTCAAGGACTATCTGAATCAGAATGGAATCCATCACCGCCGAGTAACCCCCCAGTGGCCGCAGGCTAACGGGGATGTCGAAAGATTTATGAGGACACTAAACAAGGCTCTGAGGATTGGGGTGGATCAAGGAGGCAACTTGGAGAATTGCTTACACCAATTCCTGCGAGCGTACCGACATACACCCCACTGCACCACCAGGTGCGCACCCAGTGAGCTGCTAATGAAGCGGGCGGTGCGGGACAGCATTCCCACCAGCGACCAGTGGGCTCCGGCTGTACTGGATGCCCGACAAGCCCAGGGGCGACGCCAACACAACAACGACCGGGCCAGTCGGAACAGAAGGGCACAGCCCCCAGCCCTGGAGGTGGGAGACTACGTGGTGGTGAAAGACCGCCATCCGGGGTCCAAGTTTCGCACTCCGTTCGAGCGAGAGCTGTGGAGCGTGGTACAGATCAAAGGGACCATGGTCACGGCCAGGAAGGGCAGCCAGCAGATAGCCCGCAATATGTCATGGTTCAAAAAGGCCAGGGGTCCCGAGGCGGGGGTGACGGAGGCCGAACACGCCCGAGGCCGTGGAGGTGAGGAAGCACTGGTGGATGAGCCTCTCCCCGAAGACTGGCGAGACGAGGGCCTGGAAGCAAGTGCTGTGCGACCACCCGAGGGAGATGTGACCACCCCCACGGTGCCCGAGGGGGCCGGGGGGAATTCCCGGGGAAGCCCGTCTTGCCGGTTGAGAAGGAATCCGGAGCCCAGTTCAAGGTTGCGCGATTTCCTGTGTTGAAGAAGCCTGGATGAAGTCGTGCTCTGCAATGGACTCTGGTTTTTGAAGTCGTAGTTATATATACCTGTTATTTTATTGTTGAACTGGTTTGGTACCCGCACAAGTTCCGTGGGTTAGATGGGATGTAGTGAGCCACCCGGCCACTGCACAACAATGTTGCACTTGCATCCCCCTGGGCCGGGCTCGGGCCAGGGGGTATATAATAAACGACGACGTCAGCGCACGAGGCTGACGGCGTGAACGAGCACTGGTGGTAGACGTCCCCTTATTTGTGTTCCGCCGCTAAAGTTAGGCCACCCCTGTGCGTACCCCTAGCCGTCGGTTGTAGCCCCCAACCGCATGCCCAGGGACAAGCCCATCCAGCACCCCAGGTGTTCCCAGAACACTACAGTAGGTAAGCTGATGACATTGCCAATGTTGAATGTGGGTGAGTCCCGCACAGAGCGGGAGAATTTGGGGAGGCATGTCACACAGGACGTAAAAGACAGGATTTGGTCGGGGGCTTACATTAATATGTTCTCTTTGCTTATTTGCGAAAAAGAGAGGGAAGAGGCCAGGAAGAACAAAGACTGGATGCTCCCGAGGGAATGGGCAAACGAACTTATGAAGTACATGGTGGAAGAAAACTTGATGAATTGGATTAGAGGTTTTTCCATTTTCATGGCAGTCATGGCTGAGCGTTTCCCCAATATACAGGCAGAGATGGCATGTTACCAAAACAGGATTGTTCTCGCGCATGATAAATACGGGGGTGAGGGATGGAAGGAATATGATAAGAGCTTCAGGAGAACTAAAGCATCTGACACATCCCTATCGTGGGACCGCATTGACACAATTGCATGGTTAGACCAAATTGGCGGGGAGTTCAGGATAGGGCCAGGAACCAGTCCTTTCAGGCCTTTCAGTCCTTTCGGTCACAGCCAAACACAGGTCCCTCCGGCCATACAAACACCGGGGGAGGGCGCAAAGGGACATGCTGGGATTTTAATAGACGTACTTGCACTAGACCGCAAGGCACGTGCAGGTTTAAGCATGCGTGTTCCATCTGCGCGAACCCGTCTCACCCCGAGTCCAAGTGTTTTAAGAAGGCAAAGGATAGGGGAGGTAAGAAACAGGAGTGAGGTGCAGGCACATCACAAGGCACGGTCACCCATTGATGTAACGGCACTGACACCCTGGCTAAACAAATATCCTTGTCACTCCACCGCAAAAATGCTGTTAGATGGTTTCAGGTACGGTTTTAGGATACCGGCACCTGATTATGTGGGGGCATCAGAGTGCAAGAACCAACTCTCGGTGCGAGCCAAACCTAGCGTGGCAGCGATGAAAATTGATAAAGAATTGCGACTGGGCAGAGTATCTGGCCCATATGATTCAATCCCTGAATTGAATTGAATTTTGTCTGCTCCCCTTTGGGCGTGGTCCCCAAGAAAGAAAGTGGAGAATTCAGACTCATACATAACCTGTCAGCACCCAAGGGAAGTTCATTGAATGATGCAATTGATGATGAGTTTTGCAGTGTGAGATATGCTTCTTTTGATCAAGCGGTGGAGATGCTCAGGGGTTTAGGCCCTGGAGCCCTTTTGGCAAAATCAGACATAGAGTCTGCTTTTCGTCTATTGCCAGTCCACCCGTCTGATTTTCATCTACTTGGCTTTCAATTTTTAGGTAAATTCTACATGGACATGTGTATGCCCATGGGCTGCTCGGTTTCCTGCGCATATTTTGAAAAATTCAGTTCATTTCTGGAATGGGTTTTTAGACAGGTGACAGGGCACCAGTTGGTCATGCACTACCTTGATGATTTTCTTATCTTGGGGTCACCGGGATCCCGGGAGTGTGCGTGGGCGCTGCAGGAATTTTGCGCACTCATGCATGCTTTTGGGGTCCCCTTGGCCCGGGGAAAGACGGTGGGACCTAATACAACAATAGAGTTCCTAGGGATTGAGTTAGATTCCATACAGGGGTGTTTCAGGTTGCCCGCGGACAAGATCACCAAGTTCAGGGCAGCATTACAGCAGTGCTTGGTTAGGGAGAGGGTCACATTGCACCAGTTACAACAGACAGTAGGGCAGTTGAATTTTGCTCTACGGATCATACCTATGGCAAGGCCATTTTCCCGATCCATCTCACAGGCAATGGCGGGGCTCAGGGAGAGACACCACCACACCAGGCTGTCAGCTGAGGTCAGGCAGGACATGCGGATTTGGATGGCATTCCTGCAGGACTTCAATGGCAGGGTAGTGTGGCCCGGTCCGCCCACTACTTCCGCGGAGTTAGGTTTAATGACTGACGCTGCGGGTAGTGAGGATTTGGCGCCATACTCGGTACCGAGTGGGTGGCGCAGCGGTGGCCAGCATGGTGGGTCGAGACCGGTTTGACGGGCAACATAGGTTTCCTAGAATTGTTCCCCATCTGGGTGGCGTTAACAGTGTGGCCAGAACAACTGCGTAATCAATCAGTGGTGTTCTGGTCAGATAACATGACGGTGGTCGAATGCATCAACCAACAAGCGGCACGGTGTAGGATGATTCTCCGTCTATTGAAGGAGATTGTACTGTTATGCATGAAGCTAAATATGCAATTTAGAGCTAAACATGTGCCAGGGGTATTAAACCATGCGACTGATGCACTTTCTCGCTTTAAGATGCAGGTTTTCAGGTCACACCTCCCGGCGGCAGCGGAGTATGCCACCCCTTTCCCAGAACTACTTTGGCAGATTGGTGCCCCCAACTACCGGACCTCGTGGCAGCTAGCCTAGCACCCAGGACCAGGAAAGCATATGAAGGGGCGTTTTGGGCATATTGTTCCTTCTTGGGAAGGGAGTGGGCTGAAAAGTGGCATGACGCGGGGGCACTCCTTCATTACCTGGGGTTTTTGAAGGGGGAGGGGCGCTCAGCGGCAGCGGCTAAACAGCATGTGGCGGCAATCTCCTTTTTTGCCCAAACTAGAGAGAAAGGGAATCCTACCAACAGCTTTATAGTGAAGAAGGCACTGAAAGGTTGGCAGCGCCTCCAAGGGTCTACCCCAGATATGAGGCGGCCAATCGGGGTGGAGCTGCTAACATCTTTACTGAGGACCCTCCCCTGATTTGCACCACATCAGAGGAAGTTCTGTTGTTCACCGCCGCCTTTTCATTGGCCTTTTATGGTGCTTTTAGAATTGGGGAATTCGTGGCCCAAAACAAACAAGATGTGCAAGGCGGACTGCAGTTTGACGACGTGAAGGTTCAGGGGGATGCTCTAACTATATCAATTAGGAAGTCCAAGACGGACCAAGAAGCACGAGGGGACGGGGTAGTACTGCATCGGGCGCATGGCAATCCTTGTTGCCCCCTCTCACAGGTGGAGGCTTTCCTACAATCTAGACCTGATAACAAAGGGGGGCCTCTCCTGGTTCATGCTGATGGTATTCCACTTACACGGTTTCAGTTTAAGAGGGTCCTGGACATGGCAATACAGAGGGCAGGGCTAAACCCAAGTTGTTTTGGTACGCATTCTTTTAGGATAGGGGCTGCCACGGAAGCAACGGCTAGGGGTTTACCTAGCAACAACGTCCAAAGGATTGGGAGGTGGTCCTCCAATTGTTACAAGCGCTATGTGCGGCTACATATGTTGTGAGCGGGATAGTTGCCAGGTGCTGATGCGTATGTCTTTCTCTGATTTCATTTACAGTTTCTCAAACCTGTCACGCAGGGGGGAAACTGCGAACGCCGCAACAACAGCACCAGGCAACACGAAGACCGTCATCGCCAAAGCAGAGATCACAGGTCGCATGGATCATTGGTCACTCGTATGTGAAGCGTTTGTCTAACTTTTTCCTTACAGGGAGCTACAAGACCAGGGCAGAGCGGGCAGGTTTTAGGGTATCATTTCATGGGAAGGGGGGCCTATGCTTGAGCCAGTTTAAGGGTTTCACATTGGAGCTATTAAACAGGGGTGGTCCCCGTCCCAGTATTATTATCTTGCACCTTGGGGGGAATGATCTGGCAAGTCTCGGTAGAAGGGGGCTAGTGGAAGCAATAATATCAGAAGTGAGTTGGTTAGCCAAGACATGCCAGGGGTGTACCATTGTGTGGTCACAAATGATTCCAAGATCCCAATGGAGGGGGGGGGGAGTCTGTAAGAGCGCTGAATCACTCAGTGAGGAGAATAAATAACAAAATAGAGAGGCTCTTCAGGGCTCCTCGTCTACAGACAATCGCCCACGGGTGTATCAGGGGTGAGTCGTACTTCTTAAAAGACGGGGTCCATTTGTCAAGAGTAGGCAATGAGGCGTTCCTAGAAAATCTTCTAGCATGGTTTTTTGGTCTTCAGGGGCAGGGTATGACCTCCTAGTGAGCGCAGGGGGGGCCAGATAGTCGGTTAACTATGCTGGCCTGTGGCGGTAAGGTCATGATTGGTGAGCAGTAAATTTAAGGTCCTTAGAGGGCGGCACCATTCTTGAATGGGGTCGCCCAAGTGGGAGGGACAGGTGGTCTCGCCTAGAACTCCAGGGGCAGTTTACAGCCGGTTGGCTGGATGGGTGCGGGGGAGGGGGAGTCACGCTTTCCCTAGGCTGGTTGGCCACCCCGCACATGCACAATGTCGCCAGTAAACGGCGCAGAACTGCAAGGGCCCCTTTATGGAGATGATATACAGAGCGTACGGGGGTAACCGGGGGGGGGGGAGTACCCTCACGGTAAACGGGCCCACTGCGCATGCGCACTCCGGCTGGAGGGCGTGGTTAAAATTTGATAAGGATCTGACACCAGTTAGTGACCTTGCCGTAGGCCCAAATAGGATACGCAGAAAAGTAAAATGCTGTGATGATTATTAAAGATATGTTAGATTCGGATAGGAAAACCTTTGTATTAGAGTCATGTTAAGGTTAGCCAACTGACATCTGTACTTATCAATTGTAATCAGTGTAATGCATAATTTTCTTCGTAAATTTGTAAATCTTGTATATATTAATAATGCTTATTCATTTTGTTTAATAAATACGGCCGGGGGTTTTACGACCCCCACATCCAAAACCCTTCTCATGTCATTTGATCTGGGTCCAGTTATGGGAGGAGGGGGTGTAGGTAGTACCTGGCCATAGAGAACGGCGGGGCCAGCATCTGCCACGCCAAATGTATGGCGGTCGTGCCGGCCCCCTCCTGCGACCACAGAGGCAAGCCTGTCGCGCACTTTGGTGACGCGACAGGCGCGCCTCACAAATCATTGGTCCCGGGTCCTGGGCGTGCCCCGGAAGCAGTGCTTTAAATGGGCCGGTACTCACCGGTACTGAGTACCGGCACTTCTTGAATTTATCACTCCGAGTACCGGCACTTCTCTACTGCTGAGGAGAGTACCGGTACTCATGAAAAGGTAGGCTGTGAGTGCTGGTGAGCAGGAGTGGAACGTGTTTCTGGCAGCCAAGGCGCCGCTTCTTCCCCGATCTGAGCCCCAGCTGAGCTATTCAGCAGGGGTCATTTGAATAATGTCCAGTGCTCACCATCACGCTGTGCTTGACAGAGCAGGGTCCATTCAGGCCCTGTGCTGTCAATCACAGTCACATTATCGTGTGCGTTCGTGCAAGCACAGGAATCATGTCAGTCCCCTGGCAGTGACAATAAGGCTACGGCCAGTCCGGCCCTGGTGGCAATTAAAAAAGCCATGGTAGGTGAAAGGTATAACATGGCTTTTATCATACCCAAGTCTTTTGTGTGTCTGCTATGTTTGTGTGTATGCCTGTTTTTTGTAAGAAAAAAGTGAGAGAACGAGAGAGAGAATCAAGACACTCTCAGGAGGTTTTTAAAGAAAATGGGTGGCACTTTGTACATGTCTGCTCTGCGACAAAGATTCATACCTAACGTAGTAGGGAAGGTTGGTGGGTGGGTGAGTGGATGGATGAGTGAGCAAGGGTGGATGTATAGATGGATGGATGAATAGATGGATGGATGAGTGAAAGCATGGATGGGTGGGTGAAAGAGGGTGGATGATTGGATAAAAGGGCGGATGATGGGTGGATAAGTGAAAGGTTGGATGGATGAATGAAAGGGAGGGAGGGAGGATGGATGAAAGGGTGGATGATGGATGAGTGAAAGGAGGTATTGAGTGAAAGGGTGGATGGAATGAAAGGGTGGATGTAATAAAGGAGTGAAAAGGTTGATGGATAGATGAGCAAAAGGATTGATGGATGAGTGAAAGGATGAATGGATAGGTTTGGAGATGGTTGGATATGAAGGGTGGACAGAGAGAATGGTGAAAGGCAGAATGATGGATGAAAGACTGAATAGACGACAGAATATAAAGGTTAAATGGTGGACATCAGCAGGCAAATGGTAGGATGAATGGATAGATCGATGGAAGAGACGAGAGATATCTTCTGGGGAGGGTCCTGATGATTTGCTTCATTTGCTTGGTGCCATAAGACCTTTGGATCGAAGTGGGGTTATCTTCAATTTCTTCCTACTCACATGCTCAAAAATATGTACAATTGTGCCAAACAGCAATTAACAGTATGGCATTAAGAAGGTGCAATTATTGCAAAAATAGGAAATGTTAACATATTATTGCACTTCTCTTTCGTTTTGTGTAGTGAGTTAACCTGCTTTGTTTATATAAACACATTTCTCATGTGTTTTGGTATGTGCTGCAACTAATTAGAAGTCTTTAAGTATCATCATGTCTTGCCCTTAGCCCCGCCCCTTGCCCCGCCCCCTCACTACACCTGTAGCTCATTTTAATGAGTACCTGCACTTATTTTTTTCCATTTAAAGCACTGCCCGGAAGTGATTGGAATCACTTCCGGGTCACGCGATGGGATAGCGCCAGTCCGGTTAGAACCGGCCTGGCATGGAAACAGTTAAAAGGCTGGGGAGCGCAGGAGTATGTCTCTTCGCTCCCCGCTCCCCAGCCTGCCACACCAGCCTCGCTAGGAGGCTTTAATTTCGATTTGCCCACCCACCGTCCCCTAAAGCAAAGTATTGGGGTTTGTGAGCAATGTATGATAATCAACACGCTGGTATAGGTATCTGGTTGTAGGTTTATCAAACTTGTGTTTTTCCCACCAACTGATTCTGTTTACAGGTCTTCAATCGTCGTATTTAATGCTATTCCTAGGTCAGGCGGTAAGGTCATGATTGGTGAGCAGTAAAATTAAGGTCCTTAGAGGGCGGCGCCATTCTTGAATGGGGTCGCCCAAGTGGGAGGGACAGGTGGTCTCTCCTAGAACTCCAGGGGCAGTCTACAGCCGGTTGGCTGGATGGGTGCGGGGGAGGGGGGAGTCACGCTTTCCCTAGGCTGGTTGGCCACCCCGCACGTGCACAATGTCGCCAGTAAACGGCGCAGAACTGCAAGGGCCCCTTTATGGAGATGATATACAGAGCGTACGGGGGTAACCGTGGGGGGGGAGTACCCTCACGGTAAACGGGCCCTCTGCGCATGCACACTCCGGCTGGAGGGCGTGGTTAAAATTTGATAAGGATCTGACACCAGTTAGTGACCTTGCCGTAGGCCCAAATAGGATACGCAGAAAAGTAAAATGCTGTGATGATTATTAAAGATATGTTAGATCCGGATAGGAAAACCTTTGTATTAGAGTCATGTTAAGGTTAGCCAACTGACATCTGTACTTATCAATTGTAATCAGTGTAATGCATAATTTTCTGCGTAAATTTGTAAATCTTGTATATATTAATAATGCTTATTCATTTTGTTTAATAAATACGGCCGGGGGTTTTACGACCCCCACATCCAAAACCCTTCTCATGTCATTTGATCTGGGTCCAGTTATGGGAGGAGGGGGTGTAGGTAGTACCTGGCCATATGTGAGATGGAGCAAAAGAAACAAGAATTGGCAACGCCAATAGGTTTCACTTATGCAAAAGCTATTGACTAGCCATGTTGTACAGCAGAGTGACGTGGAGTAAAGTAGAGTGGCATGGAGTAGAGTTGTGTGGAATGGCATGGAGTGAAGTGTCCTATAGCAGTTTAGAGTGGCCTAGAGTGGTTTGGAATGGTGTGGAGTGGTGTAGAGTTGAGTGGTGTAGAGTGGAGTGGCATACAGCGGAGAGGTGTAGAGTGGAGTGGCATAGAGTAGCGTGGAGTGGGTTAGAGTGGAGTGGTGTTGAGTAAAGTTACATAGAGTGGTGTAGAGTTCGGTGGCGTAGAGTGGATTGGCATAGAGTAAGGTTGAGTTGAGTAAAGTGGCTTAGAGTGAAGTGGGGTAGACTAGAGTGGTGTATAGTGGAGTGGTGTGGAGTGGTGTAGAGTGAAGTGGCATGTTGTTGAGTAGTGTGTGGTGGCATAGAGTGGATAAGAGTGGAGTGGAGTAGAGTGGCTTGGTCTGGTGTTGAGTAGAGTGAGGTAAAGTAGAGAGACATAGGGTAGAGTGGCCTACAGTGAAGTAGGGTAGAGTAGAATGGCATTGTGTGGAGTGGAGTTGGGCAGACTGGTTTAGAGTGGCACTGTGTGGAATGGCGTAGAGTTTTGTAGAGTGGGGTACAGTGGAGTGGCATGAAGTGGCATAGAGAAGAATGGAATGGCGTAGGGTAGAGTGGACTGGCATAGAGAGCAGTGGCATAGAGTGCAACAGCATAGAGTAAAGTGGTGCAGAGTAGAGTACAGGAGCGTAGATTGCAGTGGTATAGAGTGCCGTGGTGTAGAGTAGAGTGGCGTAGAGTGCAGTGGTGAAGGTTAGAGTGCAGTGGCATAGAGTAGAGTGGTGCAGAGTAGAGTACAGTGGTGTAGAGTGCAGTGGCATAGAGTAGAGTGGTGCAGAGTAGAGTAAAGTGGCGTAGAGTGCTCTGGTGCAGAGTAGAGTGCAGTGCCATAGAGTTGTTGCTTGGATATGAATTTACCTTGAAAGAATTGAAAAGACAAGAGGCGTTTGTCAAAACAGGAACAAGTTGGTTTAATTAAACACAGCAGCCAGGAGAGCATCAACAGAGTTGTGTCTGAAGACAGTCTCAATGTACAGACGTTTTGGCCGGTAATATATAAAGTTCTTGAGGTACACTAAAACAATTACACATTCTTGTAAAGCATGTAGATATGGGCCTAGTCATGAACCATAAATACAACTATCAGATAAGGGGGACACAGATGGCTCTTGACCTCATGGAGAGCTAGGGTTGGCTAGGGTGCATGTGTCCAGATGTCCGGCATGGGGAGTGCATGTTCACTGCTTGTGGTGTGCATGCTGTGTTCTGATTGGCTGAGTGTTCCTAACTACATGTGGCATCTGACTTTGTGGTATTTTGGGAAGGCGCGTGTTTGGGCAAACATGTTTTATTGGGGCCAATTTTCTCGGACCTGTTCAAGGTGTAACTGCCTATTTGTGGGATTGATCAGGGTTTTCCCGGTTTGTGTGATTGTCTTCGGGCTAAGTGTAACCCCACCTGTGACCTATCAATCGGTAGGTTTGAGTCGCAGGGCCTGCCTGACCACAAATCTTGGACTCTGAGTTGATGGGAAGGTCATCTCGGGTGAATTTGACAGCAATGATAAAACTTCATTATTATGTGTGCATATAACATGGCGGTCATTGATATCATTTTTACAGAAATTCTCATTATTATGCGTACACTTCTCATAGCGTACATCAACATTGTTTTTACTGGTGTTGACATTGCTATGCATTCATAGATTATGGTGTACATAGACATTGCATTTACTGGTATTGACGTTGTTATGCATGCATATATCTTTGCATACATTGACATCGCATTCACCAATATTAAAAGTCCCCCCTATAGTTGAATTTTCAACTACATCATTTTTCTCATATGTTATGACAGTAACATTATTCAAGGCTGTGTGTGTTTCTTTAGTGTCCTCTATCCTTTCTCTAGCTATTTGCATACTACCTAATTTGAGGACTACGTTTTTACAGCAGAAAACCCCCATTTGTATGAAACCACACAACAATAATACAAAAATGATAAATGGAAGCAATATTGTGAACAGTTTGGACACCCATAGGGTGAGCCAGGAAAAAATACTATGAAACCAGTCCAGCTCCGGGGCACCTCCCACCTTCTTCATGTCAGCTTGTAGACGATGCAGTGCTTGGATTGCAAGAGCAAAAGTTCTGTTTTCGAGATAATTTCCAGGAATAAACGTGCAATAGGAAGCACCAATCTTGGCACACACCCCACCTTCCATCGAGGTCATAAAGCACGACCCATACCAATGTTGCATCAACATGAGGTAGATGGCTCTTATTTCTTCCAAGATAGCGTTTAGGCCGAGCTCAGTGTCATTGATCATCTTCAGCATTTCCCACCTGGTTGTCTGTAACCAGCAAGTGTTTGCCTTCATTTGCAATTCGAAGAAGGGTATGGACCCTCCTGCGTTTACTTGAGTTTCAGAAAACATTCTAAATTCTTCCTAAATGTCCTTGTATGTAGCCAGCCAAAATATTCAGCAGTTCTTCTTTGAACCTGATGCAACATAGTTGTTTTCTTATGTAGCAGATGTTGGGACAACTCAGACAGATCTTCTCCAGAGATGACCAGGGTTGGGGTGTGTATGGTCACAAGGGTGAAGAGGACCGCCATCCGGGGATGAGCTGGGTGTAGGAAAGCTTGCCATACTGCCAGTACATATCCATCAACGTAGAGGTGCCCCATTGCAGGTCCAGTATATACAGTTTTGCTTCACAGTTCTCATTTGAACTAAGCAGTATGGTTCCTTTGCCTCTGAAACACAAATAATACAGTGTAAGTTTCTGTACAATTAGGGGTTGCCCCTTCCATTCCAACCATGTGTGCCTATTAATCTCAGTATCCCAGATTTCCTGGCATGGGGTGTCTGTTCTGTCTATTTTGACCCCCCTCCCATGGGACTCATTTCCCCTTGCGTCGTCGAGGTGAATGCCCCAGCACTGGATATCAGGGGTCCATTTGTAATGAAAAAAGGTGGCCCCAAATATGTTAAGGGCCACCCTGGGACCACAGACGGAGGCGGTAGTGGACTTATTTGCGAACTGGTGAGTTGGTCTTGCTACCTCCAAGAAAAACTTTTCTACGAAGTCTTGGGGCCAAACAGTGTCCTTTCCTATAGTTCCCCTTCTGCGCATCTTGTCTAGCTCTGTTTGAATGTTTCTAGGTTCGGTAAAAAGGTACAGTGCTGTGGGGTTGGTCTTATACCGGGTGATGTTTACTGCTGCTCTATGGAGCTCTACTCTATTCGGTTGTATCTTGCCCTAATCCTACATAGGTACAGGAGGATGAGACATTTTGCTTTCTCGGGGGCTATCTCTTGGGATAAGTAAAGCCTGTCTGTGCCTACGGCATAGGGTATCAGCGAGCATATGTAACAGCCTGTTCGTTGTTTGAGTGCCCACAGCGGTCATGTGCTGATACCATTTGTTGTGCAGGAGTGCACTGTGTAGTGCGTGAGGAATGCTAGCGTTTGGTTCAGCATAAGTGAGGTGGGAGGGGTACCTATGCAAACATTGCAAGGTAGGTTCCATGAAACGAGGCAGATTTCTGGCTCCGGAGCCGCAAGAGCACCCATGCTAAACAGAGAGTACACAAGAATACATAAATACGTAACTTGGGAAACATTCGTACGTCTTGGGATGGTCTTCAGGGGAGATGCCTGTCGTCAGGGCGCCCAGGGGTGTCTTATCTTGATGAAGTGCAAACAAGAGCCTTTTCATAAAAAAAATGCCCATAAAGTCAACTTAGAGTCTGTGTTCTTGAGCGGTTGGCCTTGTTGAAGTCCTTTTGGGAGCTTCGGTTGAAGGGGCGGCGGGCACTGTAACAATGGTGCACATACGGCTCAATTGCAGACCTGTTAAATAAGAGCTTTGGGTTGTAGGTTAGCTTGGAGACAACACATCGTTGGACAGTTTTCGGAAAATTCCTGTGACTTCTTTTTAGGTGTACACTCTATAGCTTCATTGTGCGAGAAACTTTCAAGTGGGTTACTGAAAGGAGGTGGTGGTACTTTTTAGGGAATGGTAAGTTTAAGTTGTTTTAGCGTTATTTTGTGAGTACTTTGGCCCCCTTCTCCTCACTACGGCAGGGAGAGTACTTTTCTCTGTGGGCTGCTTCAGGTAAATGTATGTGTATGTGTATGTAAGTCGTTTTATCAGTGTGGGGGTGTCCTCTTGACCTGTATGTGCTGAAAGCAATGTGAGGGGAAGTGGATGCTTAATCACTTTTAGGGGTTTTGTGGGTAATGGCGATGTTGCCATTGTCAAGTGCATGTCCCTCTGGTCTCTGCACGTGGCGTGTAATGAGGTTCTCCCTAATGTAGTTGGGTGATTGGGTTACACCCTCTTTCTGGAGGGTGAGTGTTTCTGGGTTACTTTTGGGCTTCTTTGTGCAGGTTCTGTTGGGCGTTTACCTATAGTTGTAGGTGATGCTGCTTCTAACATAGAATACTGGAGGTAGTCGATGAGTTGTTCGTGGCCCCTGTATGGCTCTGCATGGGAATGACTGGGATTGTGCTTCTTTCTTGTGTTTTCGATGAGAGTCGGGTGTGTAGTTGGGACTCGTTGTGATTGGCCTGATGTGGGTAATGCTAATGGATTCAATACATTTTCTCTATGAATGGGTGTCATTTGGTTGCTTGCTTCGGAGTTTTGAGGACATCCTTGTCCTTGGTGTGTGGGAAACCTGGCTCCCGACCCTGGAGAGTTTGCCCCATTTTGGAACTGTAAGGGGGCCTCCATTTGGTGGAAAGTCTGGGGCTGGTGAGACTTGCATATCTCCATAAAGGCTGGACTTGAATGACAGGACCTGGGTGCCGGTCTTTATGCATTAGTTCGGGCCGCCCTGCTCCCTCATCAGACTGTCTTTCCCCTGGGGGCATGGCCAGCCAACCCTGCCCCGGGGGTTCAACAGCAGAGGAAGGCCCAGGCCCTGCAGGCACCTGGATGGTGAACTCTAGCGTGAATTCCCAATCGAAATAGTACTGTGGCCTTAAAAGTTGGGTGCGAATGCAGGTAAAGAAAGGCATCTGGAAGCGGTATGAAGGTGATACGTCATGTTGGGGGGTGGTTTTGGACTTACTGTGTGTTTGTATTCTGCAATGGTGCGAGGGCATTGCCACCCCAAACAGTCACCCTTCCCTGTCGTAGCTGTGGCCCTGGTCCTTGCTGGGCTGAGCTCCCTGTCTGCTGAAGCTGTTGCCATGTGCTAGGCCAACCACCTAGCCCCTGCTGCGTGGGTTGGCTGTTGCCTGATTTCCTTGAGTCTGTTTGTACGATGCATTCGCATTGCTCTGGGCTTGGTTATGGGAATGGGTCTTCTGTGGGGGATGTCCTGGGACTATTCCTTTCTTCTTGTTATATGTGTTTAGGTGGCATCGGTCGGCCATGTGGCCCCTTTCTGTGATAATTATAGCACTCTTTGAAGCCTGGCTGTAGCCAGCTTCACTGACCTCTACCGTGAGGACTGGGTGGATAACCCCTGGGGTCCGGAGGCAGAGCTGCCTTCAAGACTGGTGCCCTTTGTATGTTCGTGGCCAATGCGGCCCCCTCGAGGGCAGTCTTTTTCAGTTTTTGTTGGACCAATTTGGCGGTTTCTCTTTGGGCCTGCTCCTGCTTTTCCCTGTCCTTTTCCTGTCTTTTCCAGTAATTTATGTAATATGTGGGCCTGTATTTCTTGCCAAGGTTTGCTGTCTAGCCCTACTACGCCATCTAGTCTGGTCTGTATCTCAGTGGGCAGTCCCTTTTTGAGGATGTAGTAGAAGAATGCAACCTGGGTGCCTGTGTCAGTCCTATCCCTTGTCCCCATCGTTCCCTCATTCCATCTAGGAAATCATTCACGGTCTCCCCAGGCTTCATTCTTTCTGCCATCAATCCTCCTACATCTGGGCGGTCAGGGAATATCTCCCGTAGGGCCATCCATATCTGGTGTCTGAATGAGTTGAATGCAGCTCCGTCATGTTCAGTGTTGATCAGCGTGACTGCGGGAATGCAGGGTCAGGAAAACGCTGTGTCCGTCTGCTCCCCTATGAGGCTGCTGAGCAGACTTTTGATGTCACCTATAGCTAAGTTAATTCCCGCTGTGTTTTCCTCGAAACATGAGATCCACTTTCCTGCCCCGTCCATCAATGGGGGCTGTTTGTTCCTGAGCCCTTCTTTGTCCATCTGTGCCCATGGCACATAGATGGTGCCTGACATACCCTTCTGTAGCAGCGGACATATTTTGGTGTGGAGAGGCTCTGGTGGTTACTCTCCGATGTAGCTCTCTCATCTTTTCAGACATTTCTGCATGTAGGGGAAGTGTTGTACTCTGCACTAAGTAGAACTTGTCACTCCACTGCACACCCAGAACAACACCTATAATCCATATTGTTGTGTACATAAGGTATGCCTTTGTAATTTATCACATGCATTAGGATGCACTATTCATGTAAAGCCAAGAGCAATGCTTGTTTACTTTTGTCAAAGACCAATGCTTGTTTTGTCTTAGTGCGAAGGACACTTGCGGTACACCATGGTTGCTGACCATATCCCACAGGTGCCGTTTCACATGCCAACTGTCAAACATGCCTAATTTGTAAATCAGCTGATGTGGAAATGTCAAAAACATGTGTCCACTGTTTATACGAAGCCACATGTAACCCGGCAGTTGCAGTGTAAACCAGCCATTGCCGCCCTACACATGCTTTCATGCACCTGCTTCTGAACAGCTATAAAAATGCCCCAGCTAATTTTGGCCCCTACTTAGCCTCGTTGGAACAACAGTCACTTACCTGCTCATGGTTTCCTGATCCTGTCTGCGCTCCTCCGCTCTACTGACGGCTCTTCTCTCTCAGCTACCGAGGTTTTTGTTGCTCTGCTGTGCTTCTCTGCAACACTACCGCGGTACCTGTAAAAGCAACGCAGCATGAAAATGGTGAGATCTCTTTTGTTGTCAAGACGCTCTGGACAGCAATAAACTAAGCCTGGCCGGAGCTCGCAGATTTTCACTACGTGGAATTCCGCGGAGTTACTGGAAAACTCAGCAAAATTCCGCGAGTTCCGTGACCTGCGGAGTAACTTTTGAAACCCATTTATCTTTACACTGGTGCTTCTTACCAGTAAAATTATTGTGTAGTACCACCATTATGGTCCACAAGATGGCAGCAACACTTCAAGTTTGCTGTGACGCTTTCCATCTACAGAAACTGCGCCCAGTGGAGTAACGAAAGTTGAGGGGGCCCCCCTGCAAGGTACAGGGAGGGGCCCCAGCTCTCAGGCCTCAGTACTGTGCTGAGGGGGCCCCCTGCAGCTTGGGGCCCCCCCACCCCGCGGGGGCTGCGGGGGCCTGTGTTACGCCCCTGGCTGTGCCTGCAGTGCACTATGCACTATTTTCTGTAGTTTCATTTAATGCAAAAGTAAAACAACATTAAAAAATGACAGCATTGAAAGATGTGGTGCAAGCGAGCCTGAGGGAGAAAAGAGGATAATGTGTGAGGGGTGGTGAGGAGCAGTAGCCAAGGAAGGAGGGAAGAGGAAGAAGAGTGAGCGTGGAGGGAAGAGGGTGAAGGGTGATGAGAAGGGAGGGAAGAGGAAGAAGAGTGAGTGACCCCGGGATAGAGGGAGAGGGTAGGGTGTCCCTCACAGCTCACTCACCTTCTCTTCCAGTGCTCGGCTTGACAATGGCATCTGGTGATGATGTCTGCATTCTGCAAAAGGCAAGCCCTCAGAGGCCTGCACAGAGCATCCCTCGCCTCTGAGGCCCAGGAGTGAGGGCAGGGTGGCCCTCGCAGTTCGCTCACCTTCTCCTTCGTTGCACGGCTCCGTAGCTGGTGATGTGTGTCCGCAAAGCATTGGCAACCCTCAGAGGCCTGCACAGGCCATCCCTGGGCTCTGAGGCCCAGGAGGAGTGTGAGCCCACTCCAGTCAGTGAGTGCAGCTCACAGCAGGGCACACCCCTCCTCAGAACAGGGCTCTGTGTGGCACAGGGATCTCAGCTGCCCCTTGCCTACCTCCTAGGTTTGGATTCTCTCTCTGCCCCTGACCATCTCTCAGGCTCCTACCTCCCCTGTGCTACTATGGACCTGCGGACTCGCTCCCCGCCCTGGCTCTCTCCTACCCTGCAGCTGCACAGTGCACACAACACATTAGCGACTCCAGTCCCACTCCCAAACTAAAAAAAAAACTGCTGCCTATCGCGCCGGAGCATTTTGGAGTGGCGCCTGTAGAAAAGGGCCTGAATGTTCCCCCTCTTCACATAATGAAATGGATGAGAGTATTGCCCGGTTGAATTAAACTTTAAAATTGCATTATTTAATTAAGGTGAGCACGCATGTCAGTAAACTCCGCTCCGCCAGCAGTTCGGCAGAGTTTTTTTTACTGAACTTCGTACTCCAAGCGAAGTGCGGAGTGCCAAAAACTCTGTGAACTCCGCCGGAGGAGCGGAGTTCACCGCCCACCGTTACAATAAACACTTGCTACTAAGGTAACAGATTGGCTTATTTTTAATGCGCAAAAGGTCTCAACGCAACAGCGGTACAATACTGTTGTTAGTAAAAGGCAGAAACTGCACAGGGAAAGACGTATTTCCCATTTAAAGGCTTTATCTATGACTTTGGGCTCTGTGGTTTTGGGAAAACCGTATTTTCCATAAAAGGAGCACATTAACATTTACAGATACTGTTGTTAGCAACTCTCTCAATTATCAGGGGATAGATACAGGGCAACAACAGTTAGAAGAACTGATTTTGCGGTTGTTGGTAAAGATCTGCAGAGATCTTACTGTTGCTAATCAATATAGTCAAAAAGATGTTATAAACCACAGTTGTGTGTTAAATCCAAGTTGCTTGTTTTCTGAAAGTGTGTGACTACTGCTGTGTATTTATATATACACAAACCTTTGTTACTGATAGCATACCATAGAGTCTTGATTCTAGAGATTTCAAATCAAAGTAAGCCTGCCCATATTGTTTGGTATGTTGGTTCCTGCACCTCTCATATTGTAAACGCTATCTGCATAGGAGGCTGCACTATACTAATATGTGTTCTTTCATTGCAGAATCATAAACCCCTTGAGAAATCCAAGATCCTGGTACACAGACTATTCCTGAACCTTGACTCCAGTCCCAACGCCCATCAGAGAGCAAAGGCACCAGACGCAGAAGCAATCCATAGAAGATTGTTCTTTCTCTCTCATCCCAACCCCCCTTCCCCTTGGGAACTCACTGGGGCGCAGTGTCTAGTTCATTGCTACCTTGTTAGTTCTCATTTGGATTTGGGGATTACCGTCGCCCCATCGGAACCACCTGGAGTTTCAAGTGAGGGTTTGCAAAAGGAAGTTCCATCGTGGATATCCCCCTCAGTGCGCATGCAGTCTTCTGCGACAGCCATGTCCTCTGGTTCGAAGGATCCCTCCTCTGGCCAAGGTCTATCATACTGTCCCTTCCTTTCGGTCCAGTAGGCCAGGAGATGGCAAAATGGTTAAACAAAGGTCTCGCCTTCTTCTCTGGACACTATCTCCCTAGGGGTCAGTTTGTCTGCCCAGCGCAATCGGGGTGAGTGGCGGACGCCCTTGTCACCGCTCTCCTCGTGCATGCATAAAGGTGCCATTCTACTCCTCCTAGGTCTTAATTGTGATTCAGTTAGGCTTTCCTGATTTCTTATTTCTTGGTTGGCCCTCTCCTATGCCGACAACCAGGTGGAGTGTGGATTTCTGTTAGGGGCTTCTCTTCTGATTCTTTCCCAGGCTCATCCTCATGTGGAGCCCGGGATCTAGCTCTGGCTTCCTCCAGTAGAGGGTGCTTTGTTCTCCCTTACCTTTGGGCTTCCCAGGCAAGAGCTCTTTCTCTCTCTATTCTCAACTCGCGCCTCTCCTCTAACTCCCACCTGGGCTACCTTCTTCGCTCAGTGCTGTGAGCTGTTCTTCTTGGTAGCGTTTTGACACCAAGCTCACTCCATGATGCTGCCTCTGCAGCCTGAGCATACCCTGGGGGAGAATATCCTACGGCTCTCCCTCAGTGCCAGAACTCGGAGGGCTGGGACCCCTATCTTCCCCTCCATTGGTGGTATTCCCCTCCAGAACTGCTATGAACCTTCCTCTGACTGTAGGGCATTCGGAGGGGCAGTTAGGAGCACATGCTCCTCATTCTGCTGGGGCTTGATGGGCCACAACTGATGGATGAGGGGGTTGAACTTCAAGGGAGCCTGGCACCGGACTGGCAGGTGCCTGGCTTCGCCTGGGCTGGTTGGTGTGGTGGTCTCCCTACCCTAGGTCTGATGGCTTGCTGCCTGGTGGAGGGCCCACCAGCCCCCTTGACCGGTGGATTGTTGTAACCCAGTGCAAGGGCGGCTGGGATGGCAGGCATCAGAGAGAGTACTTCCCTGCCAGTGTATGGTGGGGGAGGTGCAGACACCTCGCTTGTGGGCTCGAGGACAGCCTTGCAAGACGAGGTACCTTGAAGATGGCCCATAGTTCTAGTAACGCCTCTCGTTTAGACCTCTTTTTACCTGCATATCTGGTCTCTATATATGTTCCTGTGTGCTCTAATATGTTGGTATCAAATGTTCCCCCCTCAGGCCAAGGAAATCCTTATGCCTTGGTGTGGGCATGCCACTCACTGCAGTGTTTCTCTAGCTTCTGAGCCTGTGTGGGGAACCTAGCTTGGATGTAGTCTAGTTGTGTGCCCATGTCCGGGAAACTTGTTAAGGAGTTTATGAACTTTTGACTTTCTCGAGTTTTAAACAATTACAAATTCTACTCTGATTGTGAGGAAACTGTGTACACTGGGTTTTTCCAGCAACAATCTGCTGGTTATAAGCTTTATTTTAAGAAAAATGATGGATCACAAAAACACTTAGCAATTGACATAGACAATGCAATGAAATAGTAACAACCTGTAAAAAAGTGCAATGGTTAGTTCAGAACAGAATGAGTTGATTGTTAGCAGCAAAATAGCAAACATGGAATTCTGATTTTCGGGGGAAAATGGTTATTATTTCATAGACGCATAAACTTACTAACAGGACATAAAATTTAAATACAATTGCGAAATCTAACAGCACCACAACATCAACAATGCATAAAGGAAAAAATTTAAAGAAACTAGAAGAGAATTAATTGACTACAAAAATTATTATTTTGTCAAAAAATCTTAGCCCTGGGACACTCTGTGTGGTACACGGGGCTAAGTGTGCCCAATAGTCTGTCAGTATCAGCTCAGAGAAAAGAAATTGCGTGTAGAAAAACAAACAACCTGACAATTATCGGCCCTCACTGTCAAAACCCAAGCTACACCTTATTCACCAAGGTCCGAATTTTACCCTAGCATCCGAATTACACCCTATATCACACGCAAAGCCTATGCGTACCATCTGTGTAACGCTCAGCCGTCCAAGTGGAATAAATAAGACCATCTGTGTAACCCTCAGCTGCCCAAGCGAGAATAAATAAGTGACCCTATATCACACCCAGGGCCTATGTGTACCATCTGTGTATCGCTCAGCGGTCCAAACGAACTAAAGTACAAACTAGCTTCACCTTCTCTAGCGTGCTGACTAGGAAAACGTGATTTACGGGCTTGTCCTAGTTTGCCACACGCCACATGCTGGGACCAAGGATCAGATGTAGTCTCTTACCCTGTGACTGCGACTTATGCCCTGCAGATTCAGGTGAACTTTTAATCAATTATGGCGTCTGCTCACCGGTCTTGTTGCGCAGATGTGAATCCATTCGGGCAGGGGTTCTTGTCCTTCGGCAGCAGTCGGGCTCGATAAACTAATCTCTCCTATCTGGCTTGCCAAAATGTGGCTCGGATATGAATTTACCTTGAAAAAATGGAAAGACAAGAGGCGGTAATATAATTGAGTTCTTGAGGTATAATAAAACGATTACGCATTCTTATAGAGCGTGTAGATCTGGGCCTAGTCATGAACCATAAATGCAACCATCTGATGAGGGGGATAGAGGTGGCTCTCAACCTCATGGAGAGGTAGTGTGAGCCAATGTGTATGTGTCCAGATGTCCGGCATGGGGAGCGCGTGATAACTGCGTGTGGTGTGCATGCTGTGTTCTGATTGGCTGATTGTTCCTTTGTCACATGTGGTATCTTACTCGTTGGTATTTTGGGAACGGTTGCCTCTGGCCAAACGTGTTTTATTGGGGCCAATCTCATCGGACCTGTTTGTGGTGTGACTGCCTATCTGTGGAATCAATCAGGATTTTCCCTCTTTGCGCATTTGTCTTTGGGTTAAGTGCAGCCCCACCTGTGACCTATCAATCGGTAGGCTTGGGTTTGGGTTGCAGGGCCTGTCTGACCACAAATATCTGATTTGGGGTTGATGAGGAGGGCATCTTGGGTGAATTCCAAGCAATGATACAAGTTCGATATTACATGTACATATAATATGGCGGTCATTGATATCATATGTACCAACATTCTCATTATTATGTGTACTCTTGTCATAGCGTACATCAACACCCTTTTTTACTGGTATTGACATTGCTATGCGTGCATATATCATGGCGTAAATTGACATCACATTCACCAATATAAACAGAGTGCAGTTGAGTAGAGTGGTACAGAGTGCAGTGGCATAGAATGCAGTGGTGTAGAGTACAGTGGTGCAAAGCAGAGTTTCGTAGAGTGCAGTGGCATAAAGCACAGTGGCATAGAGTGCAGTGGTGTAGAGTGGTGCAGAGCAGAGTACAGTGGCATAGAGCTCCCCTAAAGTAGAGTGCAGTGGCATAGAGCAGAGTGGTGCAGAGTGAAGTGGAGTAAAGTGCAGTGGCTTAAAGTGCAGTGGCATTGAGTGGTGCAGATTAGAGTGGTGGAGCATGTAGTGGCCTAGAGTAGAGTGGTGCAGAGTAGAGTGCAGTGGCATAAAGTGCAGTGGTATAGAGTGGTGCAGAATAGAGTGCAGTGGCGTCGAGTGCAGTAACATAGAATAGAGCAGTGTAGAGTAGAGTGGAGTAAAGTGTAGTGGTGTAGATTAGAGTAGTGTAAAGTGCAGTTGCACAGAGTGCAGTTGCGTAGAGTGCAGTGGAGCAGAATGGAGTGCAGTGGGGTAGAGTGCAGGAGCAGAGTGCAGTGATGTAGAGCAGAGTGTAGCAGAGTAGCGTAGAGTACAGTGGTGTAAAGTAGAGTGATGCAGAGTAAAGTAGAGTGGTGTAGGGTGCAGTGGCCTAAAGAGGAGTGCAGTAGCATAGAGTAGAGTGGTGCCAAGTGAAGTGGCATAAAGGGCAGTGGGGTAAAGTGCAGTGGCGTAAAGTGCAGTGGCATTGAGTGGTGCAGATTAGATTTGCGTGGAGTTAAATGGCCTAGAGTAGAGTGGTGCAGAGTAGAGTACAGTGTCATAGAGTACAGTGGTGTAGAGTAGAGCTATGCAGAATCGAGTGGTGTAGAGCGCAGTGGAATAAAGTGCAGTGGCATAGAGTGCAGTGCTGTGGAGTGGTGCAGAATAGAGTGCAGGTGCATCCAGTGCTGTAACATAGAGTAGAGCAGAGTAGAGTGGCATAAAGTGTAGTGGTGTAGAGTGCAATGGCATAGAGTAGAGTGCAGTGGAGTAGAGTGCAGTGGTGTAAAGTAGAGCTGTGCAGAATTGAGTGGCGGAGAGTGCAGTGGCATAAAGTGCAGTGGCACAGAGTGCAGTGCTGTAGAGTGGTGCAGAGTAGAGTGCAGTGGCGTACAGTGCTGTAACATAGAGTATAGTGGTCTAGAGTAGAGTGGCATAAAGTGCAGTGGTGTACAGTGCAGTGGCATAGAGTAGAGTGGTGCAGTGGCATAGAGTGGTGCAGAGTAGAGTGCAGGGTAGGTGGTGGGAGGGAAAAGAAGTAACATTATGGGTTTGATGTTACTCGGATCTAGGATGGAAGTACACAAATGGACTACAAAACGGGGGGTGGGATCAACAAATCTGAATTTCCAGGAAGGAAAGGGGCTTTTTTAGAGCAGATGTAAGCACAGTAGTCCCCCACAAACCACGAATAAAATGCCAATGAATAATGTCACTCAGTATAAGACTATCACCTCGAATGTTAGAGGGATGAATAACCCCATGAAAAGGTAGAAAATACAGACATACCTTAAGAAATAGGGGATTCAAATTTCTTTCCTCTAGGAAACTTATCTCTCACTTGAGGAAGCAGTGTCCAGCGGCGGCCGCCATAAGCAAAGGGTGGTGAGGCGGGTGGGGTCGCGCGGGAGGCGTCATGCGGGGGATGGGGTTGGGAATATAATATAAAATAAAAACGTATCTTCAGCCGCTGGCCGCCTCCAGCATCGCACTGCTTCTCCTCCTATTCCTGGGTGAGGTCCCAGCAGCCCCTGGGACAGACTACCTGTCCAATCCCCGCGCTGCAGAGCAGCGCGAGGATTGGTCTGAGCAGGCAGGAAAGATGCCCTGCTCAGACCAAGGAGTCTGTGGGGTTTCTCCAGCCTGGCTGCTCAATGCAGCTGGGCTGGAGAAAACCTAAGTGCACATGTGTGTTTTGGTCGGCCTGAGACAGCCGGCCAAACACACATGAGCACTTAGGAAGTGGAGTGCACGTAGCACTCCTCCCCCCCCTCCCATGCCTCGGCACTGCCCCTCCCAACACCGCTGGCTAAGAGCCGGCAAATGTAAAATAAAATGATGCAAGGACATCATTTTATTTTACATTTGCTGGCTCTGAGCCAGGCAGGGGGGTGGCGCTCCTCCGCCGTTGCGGAGGGCCTACCACTGGCAGTGACACTGGATGAAAGGTGGCAAGGACAACTTTATTACATTTGCTTCTGAGCATTCGCCGGAGGCTCTTTGGTGTGGATTCACCTAGGGGTACCATCTCAGTTCACTGGAGCACAGGTGAGGTGAATAGAGGGGGGGGGGGGTGGTAAGTAGCAGACTAAAAGGGCTTATTCTGGTTTTACCAAAATATATGCCCATAATCATAACATTCCATAATAAACTACCACAACAGATAGAGGGATTAGCTCACTACTCAGTTGTGCTGAGAGGAGACTTTACCAGTATTGGCGATGTAAATCTAGACACCCCCACCCGTCCCTAACTAACTCAGTGGCCGGGGCACTAGGAGAATGGTTAGATCACTGGGATAGGCCCGATAAATGGAGAGTTTTTCATCCCACTAACAGAAATTATTCGTTCTATTCACCAATGCTGAGCCTACATGTCCACCTCGTCGGAATAGTTAGCACCCCCCAAGTGTCTTCCACAGTGATTCAAGCGGAATATTTATGCAAAACATTATCTGACCACAACCTGCTATTTCTTACCACGCAATGGGGGGAAATGAGAGTGATGACTCCTACTTGGAGATTACAGCACCAGTGAACCCCAAATTTAGGAGCACACAGAGACAAAATACAACAATACTTAACAGAGATTGGAGGGACGGCAGCCAATGCAATAGTTGAACCAGATGTGTTCAAAGCAGTGGGTCGTGAGATATGTATAAAAAATGTCCTGACAAACCTTAATAAGAGACATGCAAGATCGGGAGCGAATACTCGGGACATTAAAAAAAAAGAGGCCTAAAAATGATAATTTGCAGGGGGAACTACTAGACCAGAGGGAGAAACTAGCACAGCCAACCAAAAAACGTAGATGTTTTGACTACAAACACACTATAGCTCACAAGGAGGTCAAAAAGTGGTATGCCTGCTGTTGGAACCTAAGATGGGTGAAGTTTATGTAACTGAAGCACCTACACAGAGAAGAGATGAAGTGCACTCTCAGATTGGCATCAATATTGTGTTCAGAGTAATACACACACAAGTATACAGAGTGCACAAGGGGTTCAGGGAGCTAGCAGAATAAATATAAGGAGGGTGGGATTGGAGGAACTACCACTGAAAACAGCAGAAGGGTTAGGGCCGGATGCATCAGAAAATGAAATCAAAGTAGCAATATAAAAAAGTAATGGCCAAAGGAAAAACGTATGGTTCCATCAGCCTTCTGAGAGATTTTAATGCCATATTTGTAGACGTGTTGGCGCCAACGCTAGCGGTACTGTATAACGCAGTGTTGATAAAAAAATGTCCCCCCGCCAGTAACATGATACACATTTGGTGTCCACACCAAAGTCAGACAGTGACCCATAAGAGGTAGCATCATACAGGCTCTTACTGAGGCTTAATTCAAATTACAAAATGTTAAGCAAAGAAGTAGCTAATAGACTACAACCACTGGTCCCCAAACTAATACACTTAAACTTAAACGTAGAAAAAGTGCTGGACACTCTAAGCAGGAGATTTCTGTTTGCAGTCTTGGAGAATTAGGCATGGGTATAGGATTCCTTAAATGGGACTCACTATTGTATTCAATATCAAATATCAATATCAAAATATCTTTATTCTGTTTCATGTTGATAAAACCATAAAAGCACAAAATGTAATGCGTCATAAAAAATTGGTATAGAACAATTTATACAATCGCAAAGCAAACCAAATGTGGACAAATTGGCAATTCATTCTTAGGTGTTCATGGACAACACAGGTCCAAAATTCATACAACTACAAATTACAACTGTTAAGAGTACTAGATTAAAACATTAGAAATAGTGCAATAAAACCATTAAATGAATCTACAAGCTGTTAGCTTAACCAAATACATGAAACCAAAGATAGTTATGAAAAACCGGCCAATTAGTCGCAACTCGCCCTGAGCCTAATGGCGGATTTTAGAAAACTTAATACATGGAATACGACATTGCCCGTCAGCATCTGGAGGAATATATAAGCAGGCCGAACTTGGTTAAAATTGGCCTGTTTCAGAATGGGAATTAAAAAGGATTTTCTGGGGGTGTCATAAAATGGGCAAAACATTGTAAAATGAACCCTGTCCTGTGGAGATGAACCAACGCAGCCGCAGGGCAAAAAGGATTGTCCTCTATTTGACCCCCTTGGATATGTAAGAAGTAGATAAAAGAGGTCAAGCCAAAATCTAGTCAGAAGGAATCGGTCATAGGAGTTCACGAGGCTCAGTAAGTACGGCTCTACCTTCACTGTAGTCCTTAATAACACGAAGCGACGTACGCTGGGCTTCGTGAGCTCCCGCTCTTCCCTTATCGTAGTCTGACGGATACTAAACGCCATCTTGAGGAGCGCTAAATCTTCCTTTCGTGTTCCATCGGGGTTAGAAAAAAGATCTCTTCTTCCCAAGCCCGTAAGATTCCTTTCGTTGTAATTAAGCCATGGAACATTAGATGAATAATCCAGGGCCAGGCAGTCTTTAAGGATTGCCTTATTTAGTGAATCTCCCTTCTTGACCCATATTTTTAACCAGAGGGACACCGGATGAAAAGCTATCAGGTCTGTAATATATGGCATTCCTAGCTCTTCATAGACGATAAAAGATGGAATACCCTGGGGGACAGATAGCATTTGTCTCATTAATTTATTTTCTGCTACCTGAATATCCATTGTGTCCACACATCCCCAGATTTTGCTACCATAGAGAGCCTTAGACAAAGACTTGGCCTTATAGAGCTCCGCGTATAAGTTGTGGGGCCCAATTCATTTTATCATCCATAAGTACCCCCAAATAGGAGAACGTGGACGTTTTAGGGATCGCAGTAGTCCCTATCCTGAAAGTGTAAGGTCTGCTAGACCGTACCCCCACCTGCATGACATATGACTTGGTGTTATTTATCCTCAAATCCAAATCTCCCATGAACTGAACAAAAGTGGTTAATAGAGTTTGCAAACCCCTCTCCGTCCTTGCCATCAGGACGGCGTCGTCTGCATATAGCAGAACCGTGAGACCTCACCTTCCTATCCGGGGGTAATCAGCCTTAGTCTCCAGAAGAGTTTTCTCTAAGTTGTTTATATAAAGATTAAAAAGGAACGGGGCCAGAATACAACCCTGTCGAACACCGGCCCTGATAGGGAACGAGCGCGATACTTTCAAGTTAGCCGAATAACGCACAACCACCTTAGTATCGCAGTGGAGATCATATAAGAAGGAGACTATTTCCCTGTCCACCCCTAGGGAGAAAAGGATCTGCCATAATTTACCTCTGTTCACACAATCGAATGCGGAAGACAGATCCATAAAGGCCAGGAAAATGGTTCCCCTTCGAGCTACTGTATATTTATTAGTTATCAGTAGTAGATTCAGGGATTGGTCAATTGTAGAACGACCAGGGCGAAAACCATATTGGGCGTCCGACAAGATATCTGTAGCCCAGGTCGATAGCCTACCCAACAGTATCCTCCCTACCACCTTTACCACTGAATCCAACAGGGAGATGGGTCTATAGCAGATGGTACTATCCCTATCACCCTTTTCAAAAACTGCCACGATGATGGAAGTCGCCCATGAGTCGGGGGCACCAGACCTGGCGACTGCATTTATTACTGAAGCAAGCACTGGTGCCCAAAACGCTGCATCCGACAGGTAAAGATCGGGAGCAATTCCATCCGGACCTGGGGCCTTATTTCTTGTCATCCCAATGATACCTCGCCTCACCTCCTCCACTGATACTGAAAGAGTTTTTGGAGTTCCGCCTAAATCGGGAAAAGGCAGAACAACCAAAGCTCCCTTAAACATGCCCACGAAGTGGCTGACCCAATCGTTCTCCGCAATATGTGCGTCAAGAACGTTCGCAGCCTCTACTCCTAAAATAGGGCAATTTGCAATATTCCAAAACTTAACACTGCACTTGTAAGTTGATGCTTCCATGAGTTTGCCCCAGGCTTCCTCCTTCAGAGCATCCCTGCGGTTATGGTGGGCTAGTTTATACTGTTTCCTTCGCATTTTAACTAGTGAGGTGTTTCTCGGGTTAGCATGCAGAGCTAGTTTCAACCTCCTAGCAGCAAGTGAGCATTCTGGGTTAAACCATCTGGGCGCCCTTTCCTTTTGAGCAGAGGGTGCTGTTAATAATTTGGCGACCGAACTAGATATATATTCGAAGGCACGGATGATGGACTCATCCGACTCGTCCTTCGTATTCTGACAAACCTGAAACTCACTCTGGCACAACTCCCGAAGGGTCTCACACAAGTTATCTGAAGAAATCTGACCCCATCTAAGCCGTCTCCCACCATCTGTTACGCGCAAGGCCCCTCCTCCAGAACTCTGTTTTTTTAATCAAATAAAGGCCAGTGGGCTTGAATACACAGGGGGTTGTGAGCACTGTAGTTACTGGCTAATATTAAAGAATCAGAGATTAGATAGTAAAGAGGAGTGGAGATTAAAATAAAATCAATGATGGAGGGTTCCCGGCCTAACCCCTTAAAGGTCGGGATTAAATACCTATTAGGGGGAGTCATCTTTCCCATGGAGGGTTGCAAATCCATGTCGCAGAGCAATGCATTTAATATCTCACCCTGTCTACTATGTGCGACATGTACGCCATCTGTACGATGACAGACCGAATCCTCACTAGCCCCCGTACCCAACCGCCTTAGGTCCCCAAATACATGCGTATTAAAGTCCCCTAACAGGATAATGTTACCAGACTTGCGTGGCGAGGCCACTCCGTTCTTCAAAAATGAATATAAACGTGTAACGTTACACATCTCAGGAAGAGACGAAGTGGCATTATAAAAACTCAATAGCAGTAAGCTATGCGCCCCTGATGAAAATGTAAGTGCCTGAAGACACGGGTTAGCCGTGTTCAGTTCCACTATGCCACCTCTTAGACTGAGTGACACATAAACAGCGAGACCTCCTTTCGGTCGACCCGCCCTTGAAGGGGTTGCAGGTATTTTGAAAAGCTTAAATCCCTCCAAAAAGTAATTATTATCAACAGATCAGGTCTCCTGCAAACAGATAATGTCATAATTTTTGATAAACGTGAGCCACTCCGGATCCTTGAACTTGCTGGCCAGACCGGCTATGTTCCAAGAGATGATGTTTCCAAAGTTTTTATCCAGCAAGTGACTACAAGCGGCCCCCTGTGCCAATTGGACCTTAGAGACGGGCTGTAAAGGCACCTTAGAAATCCCAGGGGCTGGCCCAGCCAGTCAGTCACAGTTGTCAAGTTGACCCAATGGCTCAAAAGAATTAAATAAAGTGACCGATGAAGATACTTGAGGCCAGGCAAATGGGGTCAGGGGCGCTGGTTTACTAAACTGCAAAGCCACAAATGAAGGTTGGTAGAAATAGCCCAATGGCAGAGCCCTAATGAAAGAAAAAGAACCGTACCATTGCGCTGGTTAACTACATGGAGAATCCTATCTGCCAAGTGAGGTTGATTAAAGTTAATAATTACACAATCACCACCGCTGCTCTTTCTCGAGCCCCCTATCCAGGTTACCCTCCGGACAATGGTAATGTGCCTTTCCACTCTAAGGCCCAAGGGAGTGTTGTTATTAAGCCAATGAAGGACCTTGCTCTTCAATTGGTGAAAGTCCTTGGTAACACCCGGCTTTAGACCTGGCAAATTTCCTAAGATCACTAAGTATGGGGTTGCTTCCGGGGGAAGGTGGATGGAATTTGGACCCTGTGGCAATATGTCCTGGGCACCGGGTGCAATGGTAGAAGCTTCCACGTCTGCCGCCCTCGTGTCAGTAACCAACTCCTTAGGGTGATTGCCCGTTGACCTAGGTAGGGCCGCTTGACACGCCCTCACCTGTAATCCGCCTGTGGACGGTAAATGTTGACTGGTACTTGTAAGAGGGCCAGACAAGGGAAGAGCATTTCCTAAATGCAAGATTTGAGCTTTTTGCACCTTACTTGTGACTGATGAAACAGAGGCTGGGACAACAGATGCATCGGCTGCGTTGCAAGAACGAGAAATAAGGTTGTAGTTTGTGAGGAGTTGTGACAAGTTTGAAACGTCTCTCTCAATAAGGGACAGTCTTTGCTTTATCGGTTCCAGTTTGGAATCTAGACGATCAAGAAGGGAAGACAGTCAGGCTTCAAGCATGGCCGCCAGATCATCTTTCGATACCAGAACTGCACCCTGGGTACTAGACGTTGGCACATCCACTTTGGGTCGTTTTGCCTTTGTCCCAGGGGTGGAATATTTGCGCTTAGCCCCAGGTCCAACCCCACCATGAGACCGCCCCTCCTGTGCAACTGCACGAGAGGCATACATTTGTGCCGGTGACCTGCTACCTGGCGAAGACCCCCCAATTAATTGATCACTCCCGGACTGTGACTCAATAACGATGGGGTGTAGTGAGATAGCTGCTGACTCAGCTCCCACCACGGAGCACTGCGACCCACCTGCAAGAGTGAAGGTTTGAGGGTGTAAATGATGTGCCGGAGACCGGGAGAGTGGACGGGTCAACAATTCAATTTCTTTTTCAAGGACCCCCGCTGCTCTTTGTAGAAAGCAATCCATGGTGTTAGTGGTTGGGGCAGCATGAATCACCGCAGCGGTTTTGCGTCTACCCATAGCTCCCAGATCTTACGCTTCAGTGTTTCGTAAATGTCAATACACAGTTTCGTAGCTACAGGTCACGGACCTTCTCAAGACCTTCCCCTCAGAGGTCAGTTAACAGGTATCAATGATAATGACAGATTAACAGGAAAGTCCAGATCGAAGGGAATGTAATGGGCCCCCAAGGGCTTACCTTGCTACTCCAGAAGATTGCTGAGCCCACGACTAGATCGAACATACAAGTGGAAATGGTAGTTGAAATGCCGACCTCCAGGCCTCAATACGATGTCCTTTGTGTAATTCCTGAGTTATCGAACTCCCGGGTGAACAGCCAAGAAAGAGGGCCCAGCCCGGCCTCCTTCGGGCTCTGACGGGCGCAGATGGGCCCGCCCTTGGCCCGGGCACGCCTGCGTGAGTCCCGCACTGCGGGAGCCCTGGCCGGAGTTTATGCGCTTCCTGGCGCGAAGAGTGACGTGGGCGGCGAATGTGCCGGTTGGCGGGCTGGGAGTTGTAGTCCCTACTCCCCCCGCGGAAGAAACAGGCAGGCAACCGGGTGGGCAGGCAGCAACAGGCAACAAGGAAAACCGGCTCCCGCGCTATTGTATTCAAACTCCACTTCAAGAATATGAAAGGAGAAAGCAGGAAAGAAGAAAAGAAAGCAGGAGGATATAAATAGGAAGGAAAGAAGAAATGAAAGATAAAGTAGAATAAGAAAAAGGAAAGAAAAAAGGCAAGAAGGAAAGAAATAATGCAAGAAAGAAGGTAGGAAAGTAGGCAAGATTGAAAGAAGGCAAGAAAAAAGGAAGGCAAGAAAAAAGGAAGGCAAAGAAGGAACGAAGGAAGGCAAGAAACAAGGATAAAAAGGCTGACAAAGAAGGATGGAAAGAAGAAAAGAAAGAATGTTGGAAAAACAGGAAGCAAAAAAAGAAAGAATGAATGAAAGAGAGAAAGGAAAGAATGAATGAATGTAAGCAGGAAAGAAAGTAAAAGATATAGAGAAAAGGAGCATGAGAAAGAAAAGAGAAAGAAAGCAAGAAAGAAGGAAAGAAAGGAAGGAAGGAAAAATAAATCAACCAAAACGCAGGAAAGCAAAAAAGTAGGAATTAACGAAAGAAAGAAGGAATGTTACCAACAAAGAAGGAAAGAAGGAATTAAAGCAAGAAATAAAGAAAGAAGGAATGAAAGCAAGAAATAAGGAAAGAAAATAGATGAGAGAAAGAAAGAAATGTAAAAAAGTAGGAAAGGAAGTATGCGAGAGAGAACATGAAAGAAAGAAGTAAAGACGGAGTGGATAAAAAGCAAGACAGAAGGAATGAGAAAAAAGGAAAGAAATAAAGGTGGAATGAAATAATGATAAAAGGAATGAAAGAAAAAAGGACACTGAAAGAAAATAGGACATCAAGAAAGAAGGAATGAAAAAGACAAGCAAGCAAGAAAGAAAAAAAAAGAGAAGGAAAGAAAGAAAGGAATGAAAGGAAAGGAAAGGAAAGGAAAGGAAAGAAAGCAATAATAACAAGCATTGGTAAATGCATTAGGTTTCTCCTATGTGATTAAAAATAAGCTGCTTTTTGTTGTAAGTTGTAGCTTGCTGAGTAGTTGTACAATGTAAGTTATAAAAGGTCTGTTAAATTGTTATGACTTGTTCATGTGCAAAAAGGCAATATATTGTAATGTTACTAGTGGTATAGTGTGGGTAAGCAGTAGCAACATTTTGAAAAATGAAAGTGGGAAATAATAGAATAAATTGATGTAATCACAATCTTATGTGTTTAGAGGAGTTCTGACAACTTTTGGGCCCAGTGCCACAGCACCTGCTGCACCATTCAAACCATGCCCCTAGTGCCTCCAAGATAACTGCATTTGTGACTCCCTGTTTAGTAGTAAAATACAGAAATAAGGGGGAAAAGGACGGAATGGCATTTGGAGTAAGGCACACAAATTAGCCTAAGGAACCTTAAGAAACCATATTACTCTTTGCCCATCCCTGGAATGCTTGTTGTGATCACACTCTATTGGAGGGCTATCCTTGCAACAGGGGAAAGCCATCACTATTCAAAGAGCATTATGATCACCCCATTCAGTTTCAACAACCTTCCCATCAAGATACTGCTGCAGCAAATGACTAGAGACAAAAATATAACCAATAGCAGAGCCCCGTCTACCAACCCTAAAGGTAGGCTTTCAGGGCCCAGTACCCTGAAAATGCTCTAAAACATCCAGCAGATCCATCATAGTGATTGATCTCTTCAACTCCTGCCCTCTAGCATCCCCTGGGGTACCTACAGCTGAGCTCACACATCCAAGTTCCCCTGATCCATCCCCAAATTTGGTATTAAAATCCCCATCTAACAGGAGCTGTATCTGAGATACTTGCCCTCACCTCCATGATTCTAAGCCCAAAATCAAAAAGATCCACAAATAAACTGCAAGAAGAGCCTGAACAATTGTTATTATAAAAATTAATAAAATAAAAACTAAAATCACTATGCTTATCTTCTATATACAAATCTATAAACGCGCGACTGGCTGTGTCCACTTTTGAAAACTCCACCCTAAGATTCAGCTTAATCCAAATAGCCAGACCGCCCCAGACTCTTCCATGGGAGGAAGTCACATGTGGAGTCAAATACCATGCATACCTCCTGCACATAATAGGGGAGGTAGCCCAAGTCTCCTGCATAACAACTACATCAAATTAGTCAATAACTTCTGAGGAATCCTGCATAACTAACGGTATGGCCGAGAAACTAACTCGGGGCGAAACAGTAGTCTTACGACTTGCAATAAACCCACAGTGACCCAAATCACGATTCACACATGGACTCCATATATACTGACAACATCAGTCCAACTCATTTAGATCTGACAGAGGTGCAAACCTGTCTTCCCATATTCTGTTTCCCACCAAGTCCTGCCTTTGGGAAAAGTTGCGGGACAAAACCGTTGGCCTATAAAAATGCGATGTGATGCTATCAGGGGGAATTTATTGAAACCTGCTACCACAGTGCCTGAGCCACCCCCGATGGTTTGATGTTAGTTGTTCTGTGGCTAATCACCATTTAAGGTAGGTGCTGTCTAGCACCCTGAGAGAGATATAGGGGCTGTAAGAGAGGCGAGGAAAGTGTATAAGTTGGTTCTGAAAGAGAGGAAGCTTGCCTTGTTTGTAAAAGATTGGGACTCTCTAGAACATGCGGCTGCTTGTAACTGCAGTAAGGTGTTTTGGGATGAAGTGAATCGGTTCCGCCAGTGGGATGCCCCTCCAAACCAACGTTTGATGGGTACTATCTCTGGGCGGGACTGAAATGTATTACTTGCCTGAGGATACAGCATGCAGGCAGAGGTTACCGGGACTTTTAGAAGGTTCTCCGACTTTTCAGGTAAGTCTCCAGGAAGTTGAGGTTGCCATTAAATCCAGTTTAAATGTCAAGGCCCCGGGTCCTGATGCGATTCTCTTAGATTTATTTATAAGTAATGTTGATTTATGGGCTCCCTTGTGGATAAATGTTTTCAATAACTCTTTGTGTACCAGGATTCCGGAGTCCTGGACCATTTCCATTATAGTGCCAATTTTTAAGAAAGGAGACAGAGGATCCCTGTAATGTCATAGGCCTATGTCACTTATTGATAGCTCCGTGAAGATTCTAGGGAGGGTTATTTTGAACCTTCTTAAGGAGCGGGCCAATGATAATCACATTTTGTTGACCCATCAGTATGACTTCCGTGCAGGGCTAGGTACGTGGAGCAGTGTCTGAATTTACATCTGATAGTAAGCACACTGTTGCAAGGCGCTGCCCACTGTACCTGGCCTTCATGGATTTGCCATCAGCCTTTGATTGGGTGAACAGAAGCAAATTGTGGCTGATGCTTCTTAATCTTGGGGCTGATGTCTCCCTTGTTAATTTTCTGCATTTTTTGCATGAAAATTTGAGCACCAGCTTGCAGTATGGACAGTCTGGAGAATTATCGGATGTTTTGCCTTTAGCCTGTGGGGTGCATCAGGGGTGCATTTTAGCACCCTTGCTATTCATTATTTATATTAATGGCCTTTCTCCTCAGTTGACTGTTTCAACCAAGGATGTCCCTAGGATTGCTAATTGTCCTGTTCCGGCCTTATGCCGATGACGCAGTATTAATGGCCAGGACGCCCCGTGCTTTGCTCTCTTTGGTTGACTCATGTGTTACTTTTATGAGCAACCTAGATATGAAAACGACCTTTGAGAAATCCCATATAATGGCCTGTGGCCCCGGGTGGAAAAGTTTGTCATCACTGGTGGTGTAATTACGCACCAATTAGCCTTGGTGCGTAATTTCTGTTAGTTGGGCATCATATTTGATGCTGGTAATTCCTGGCAACCGCAGGTGAATACCACACAAGTAAAATAAGATAGGGCAGCAGGTTCGTTATCGAATCTTGTTTGGTAAGGGGGAAGAAGGGAGCAGGTGTGTGGGATTACCGTACAGACAGAGGGAAATAGGATCTGTAGGCGGCTTATGAATTTACCACCCTCCAGTACCAATTATATCCTGCATTCTGAGCTCCATTTGAATTACATTCCTGATCTCATTAAGATGGCCCCTCTATTGTTGTGGGTGAGTGAATGGACAAATGAAAACAGAGAGGTTTTACTTGATTGTCTTGGTCAGAATAAGGGCTTGTCCATACCCTGGTTGAATTATATTAACAGGTCTCTCACTGAGATTGGCCTGGAAGAATTGTTTATTACATCAGAGTCTATTTGTAAGATGGATAAGAGAAGGATGAAATCCCGTTTTGAAGAGATGGCTCTTTCCCACAGAATTGATATTGCTTTACGACAGAATTCTGAGTGTGATTTTTTAGTTAATTTATCAACTGAAGTATTGGCCCCATATTAAAATTGGGAGAGGTCACTCCTTTTCTGCTTCAGGTCAGGCACAGTTTGGCGCTACTTGTGCTTTCCTGAGGGGGATAAGATTTGGGATTATAACTTGCCCCTGTGATGCGATGGCAGTTCAGTCATTGCTGCATGTTATTTTCTTTTGTAAATTTTAAAGGAAATGTTCTAATTTATTTATTAAGCATATTGTGAAACCAATGGCTTTTTAAATGTGCAGAGATGCCTTATTGTATTTACAGTCGTTAGGAAATTATCAGATTTGTTTTAGTGTCTTATCTTTCATGAGAGCATCTATTAGCTGTAGGAAGTCTATTTGATTTTATATGTTTTGATGGGACTGTGACATTGGACTGTGATTTTATTTGTATTTATGTCTTTGTATCTTAATTTATGCTGCTGTTCCTTGCTTTTTTTTATTGCTCATTTATGATCTTTTTAAAGATCGAATAAATATTATTGAATTGAATTGAGGGCTCCAGAGGTGATGGAAGGTCGGAAGGATGGAGAGTACCCAGTCAGCAATTAAAAATAAAACAATGTTTTACGCAATTTCCTAATTACTATTCTTTTTTGGTACCTTCTGCATAAATAGTCATTACCATTGCTGATACTATTGTATATTAAATATAACAGGGTTAAAGGTAAATAAGAGTCCATCCTGTTTTAAAATATAATTAATTGCGTTTAGCTTCTATTGTCGTTCATGGATTTTGAGAGGAAAAAGCAAATCTAGAATTGGAAGGTAGAAAAGAAACATCCACGCTAAGAACCCCAGGACGTCAAATCGTGTTAGCTTAAACCCTGCACTGGCTGAAGGTGTCACACGTAGGATGGGGCACTTGGCCACTCTGGAAGTTTGGGTCACCGACGCCAGCCCTCTCCAGCATGCACAAGAGGCCTTCTTGAAGTAAGAGTTCCCCATCCTGAGGGTCAATGTAACACTCATTTAACGCTACCTGCAAATTCTTTTTGAACTGCAGAGCTTCAACAGAAGGCAGAAGCGGCTGTGTCATGGCAATTGATAGTCATTCTGTTTGCAAACGCATTAAGACACACTGTCCTGTATTTAAAAAAACAAAAAACAACAGCTTCTCATTTTGTTTCGATTAGAGCGTTGATTCCGTTTTGCTTCATCAGTCAAGGCGGAATTTAGATTCATGTTGAATGAGGGCCTGCCCAGAGCAAACAAAAAAGTGAAAAGAATGTGGTTACTATGCGCTGCTATATCCATTCCCTTGCATGTACTGCCATCTTGTGGACAAAGTTATTTTTGCGACGGTCACTATGGAATAAAAAAGCTCGTCCAATTTACTCAGACCAAATGAGCCGTCAGGGGACTGCTTACGCTGCGGACCAAGAACACTACAGTGAGCTCACATTCCGCGCAGTTCTTGGTATATCATTCTTTAAATTAGACTAAAAATTGTGGGACGATTTTTTAGGATGACAGGAAGCTCTTTTCCCAAGCCTGTCAAAAATCTTTTTATAGAATTTCTGTGATCGAAGAAGAGCAGATGCCTTTTACTGACGTCTGTGAGATTTCCATCTCAATTTTGAGAGAATATTACCCCTAAATATTTTTTCACTCTTTTTGATTTATCTTTGCGTATCTGCCAGTCAAAATTTGACTTATTAGCACTTTTTGAAAATAATCATAGTTAACATTTTCTAGATGTTAAAAAAAATGGATGGAAAATAATTCTAAAAATTTAGGTTGCACTGACGTTTTACAAGAGTTATATCCAGTAATTGCAAGTAAATTGCATACATTAATTTTGGAAATCATTGCTGATCTATACTTGGTGGAAATACTCTAGCTTAAAACATCACAGCTGACTTCATGGTTATAAAAGCTGAAAAGAGGAAAGGAACAAAAATGCATCGCTGATGTAGTCTAGTTCTCATTTTTAAGTGTTGCCCGCATGAGCATGCTCTAGCGCATGTGCTCTCGCTTGCGAGACTTTTGTTTTCAGTAATGGGCTTGGAACTTGCCCATTGCTTATCATTCGTTGGCTTCTTTGTCACTCTTCTGTGCTGCCTCCTAGCTGGCCAGCGCATGCTAAGCTTCACTCCCTTTTCTTTCTGAGGAGCATGGACCAAGCCAGATTGATTCAACTTAATTAGAGTGAAAGAGAGGCCACATACATCAGAGGTGGCACTGCCTGTACAACCACGGTTAACATGGGCAAACAAGAAGGTGTCAGCTAAAGTTTCATGGCGTCGGTTATCACAAAAATGTTAATTGAAATTCAGGCTATTTCTCAAGTTCTTAATTTTGGGTGGGGCAGTATCTTATCACTTCTACACAAAAAGGGGATCTATGCTAGTGACACAAAAGTTTTAATTATTGCACTCGATCATGCAAAAAGAAATTTGTTTGACAAACATCCATTATATCACTTACACAGTAGGAGAATTTAATGCCCATAGGAAAAAAAGTTATGACTTAATGAGCTAATTCTGATACTTTTCTGGCTTTACATGCCATTATGCAAAAGTATAGAGGTGTACAGGGCCGTACTGGCCGTAGCGGGCATCGGGTGTTTCCCTGGGAGGCTGGAAGGGCGGTGGCCAATTTTCCAATGGTCGGTGCCGGTTTTGTTACTAGGTACCTGTTTGGGCTTAAAGTTCCTCATTCACCTTTATCCTAGTCTCAGGGGTTTTGTAACTAGCCAGAATCCATTCAGTCATTTTCTGGCCCAGCGGGGTTTTCTGTAGGATCTTGGACATAAAGGACAGGTTAACCCTGCTGTGAGTCTTCTTCGCGTCTAGTGAGGGAAGGACAATCAATTGCTGTTGTCGCTCTGCTACTTCTATTAGAAGGGCAGCTAGCCTGGTTTTATCTCTGGTGTGTCGGGTCTTTATGAGCCCGCTTTGTTATTGGGAGATACATTTGTGCCAAATTTCGTGTAATCTGTTCACTATAATTGATGTGAAAAATTTCACAACAGTGTTTAGTAAAGCAATTGACCTATACGAGGAACAGTGCAAGGGTTGTTTGTCTGGTTTCAGAATACACCAAGACTCTAACATTGATTTTGTCACTGTACCAGAGGTGAGCATATGACTGAATACCTTGGCCAACTGTGCCGCCGCTCATAGCCCCGAGTAGGTTATAAAAGGAAGTCAGGAAGCCGTCTGATCCCGGCACTTTCTTGTCTGGGAGACGCTTTAAAGCACTCAGAACTTCTTCCATTTAGATATTCTCTTCCAGCTCAAGACAGTTTTGTTAAGATAGGGGGCACACAAACTCATGCAGAGAATCGTCCTGGACATCTGTGCAGAGGCGGGGCCCAGTGAAGTGGGAGCTATAATACTCTGTAAAGATGGAAACTATATCCTGTGCTTTAGTGTGAGTCACTACCCCCTTATTGCTGTGATGTGGTTCTGATTGTGGAGTTGTTTACGTTTATAGGCTAGGAGTCTGTTGGTTTTGTTGCCTTTCTCATAGTACATCTGCTTGGTATATTAAAGTTTCTTGGCTGTCTTGTACATCATTAGTTGCTCAAGCTCACCTCTAGCTCTTCTGAGCACCCTATATCTTCTCGGGGAGTTGTCAGCTTTATGCTGATTTTCTAGCCACATTATTTTAGTTACTAGATTCTTTTTTGTCTGTTTCCCTAGCCATTCAAATGTTGGGGTGTAGGCAATCATCTCCCCGCTTATCACTGCTTTTGCAGCATCCCAAATTGTGTCCCTACTGACCTACGGCATGATATTTTTGTGAAAATAGTGTGGCATGGCCTCCCTGACTCTTTCCCGCACAACTGGATCTCTAAGCACTATTTTGTTAGGCTGCCATTGCTGACAGGGAGACGGTTGTGGAGCAGCCAATGTCAGCCCCAATTTAACAATGGCATGGTCCAACTTAATTTCGTGCCATATCTCTGTTGAGATGCAATCATGTAATAGAACTTGTGATGCCAAGAAATAGTCTATGCGGGAATATGTCCTGTGGACATGTGAGAAAAATGTATAATTCTTCTCGCCTGGGTGCTGGTGATGCCAGATATCTACATGATTGAGGTCTGTGATTCCCTGAAGTAGGGATGCGGGTGAGGTGGGGCAAGTATAACACATAGGGGCTCTATCCTCCGCCACATTCAGAATAAAGTTAAAATCGCCTCCAATAAGTAGGTGACCTCTGGTGAGTTGCCGCCATTATTATATGGAACTGAACCCTGTAGGAGATATTTGAACAAATCCAGTGCAAAGCCTTCCAGGTCTTTCTTGGCAATCTCCGCTGGAATCCCCCTTATGCAAAGGTTGTTTCCCATAGAGCAGTTTTTTATGTCCTTCAATTTATCTGTTATTTCCTTTTGCCTTGACTCTAGTACGACTACCGTACTACCGTTCATATCATTGTGTCCTGTTCCTGAATAGATGTAGCCACATCGCTTCACTTGCTTCAGTCGTGCTTCTGTTTGCTGCATTTGTGAGTCCATGTCTGTTAACGCCTTTTTGACATCCCTTTTCCAGGATGAAAACTCTCTATGGAACTCTTGCACTCAGGAGAGAATGTCTCCCTCAGTGACTGGTGCTTGTAACTCTGGGTCCTCAGCCTGTTGGGCAGGGCTGGACTAGGAACAGCAGCCATTCCTGGTATATTGCTGCTTGACCTGCCTGGGAGCAGGGTGTGCTAGTAAGAAGCACAGCTCCCGCTTTTGTTACAGGGGGCCGATATTGCAGCATTGTTGCAAAACCGGCCCCAGTGCCAAAAACGGACCCCACGGCTACTAAACTGCCCCCACCCCCTTCCCGGCCCACCGTGGAAACGCCCAGTGCCCGCTACGGCCAGTCCGGTACTGCTGTTGGGAGCCAGTAAGCAGAGAGCCGAAACCTTCTCCCTTGGCTCTCTTGTCCTTCCTTTAGTTGTGGAGCATGTCTTTGATGATTGTAGTTTTCATGTGTTTCCCCTTCACTGAAAACATGTTTGTTAGCAAGCCAGCTGCTTCATGTCTTAGACCCCTGGTACATTCTGCTAGGCTGCTCACCCAGTGGTCGATCTCCTGTCTGCGATGGAGCTTGTGAATGGGTGTTGGAGGGTGTCCCCGTGCTGCTTCGCGTCTTGCTGTTTACCTCCTGGTCAGGGTATTTGCTGTATAGCTGGGGCACTCCAGCTCTCCACATGTTATTCAGCGCCCCTGGGCATCCAAGGAGGGGGCAACACCACCATCAGGCCATAGTCCCAGCTTTGCATCCGCTCCCACAGAAGCTCCTCCATGGTCGGTGATGCAAGAATGTGGCCCTCCTTTTGTCTCGTCCTGCTCTGATTCGTGCTTGCAGTCATCAAGGGTGGGGAGCGTTAGCCCTTTTCACCCTCCCGCCAAGCTCCACTTGCCTCTCTTCCTGTGCTGATTCCACTCCCAGTGGGTCAGGCGCCAACGGCCCCAAAGCCGTTCACCAGTCTGGTTTGGGATACATAGCCCCGTGAGTTCAGTGGTTTCCTCTTTGATTTGGATTTGAACCAAAGAGGGTCTAAATAGCAGTCTTACATGCCTCCCGCTGATCCGTTCAGCGCTATGGGTCTGGTTGGCTGATCTGGTATTGGGATGGGAAGATAAAGTGCCTGATTCACAAAGGTAAATATACACTTATATTTCCACTTGTCTACATTTACTACTACACCTTGGTGTAGCTTACCACTTTTTGCTATTCACAAGTAACTTTAGAACCGTATTTTATGTTCTGCCTAGTTGGCAGACATTTTTGCTACCCTAGGGGAAGACTTCGGCCACGGAGATGGAGATCTTCCTATGGGAAAGAAAAGGGAAATGAAATAAAGTTTTTTTGTTGTTTTTAAGAAAAACAAATAACCTCAATATAATGTATACTATAAATGTAAATACATTTCAAATATGTTATTATTCAAGAAATAATATAATAAAATTTTGCAGCACATTAACTCCTCAAATTAAATGATAAAATTAATATACCAAGCATTGACAAAGGCAAAATGTCTCACCTAAGCATTGTCTTTGACAATGTCTTTAAGCCATGTGGTACACTACAGCAATGCAGCTGTAGTGCTGCAGCAAGGCTAAATGTTATTTTTAAAAAGCGCTATGACACTGCCAGCACAGGCCCCATCATATCGCTTTTTTGGACAACATGGACATTGAGAGGGAGGGTGGGAAGGAACGGGCAATAAGGACAATGAGGTGGAAGGTGGGAGGAAAGAGATATGACACTGCCAGCTCGTGTTCTGATTCAGGGAGAACCTGGCGTGGCCAGGGCTCGAGTCGGGGGTACACGCAGGTACACAGCGTCCCCCCACTCTTTTCACAGGGTGGACGCCCGTCCCCCTGCCAAGAAGCTGGGCCCCACAGAAATATGCTGAACGTGTTCCGGTGTAATTTTCAGAACCGGGACACGTTCAGCATGTGATGTCATGAGGTCATTTGCATATTGTCAGTCCCCCCACTTCTTTTTATAGGACTTGTGCCCTGGGCGTGGCAGTTTGGGCTGGACTGTTCCCATTGGAGCAGGGTCGAGACTGGTTTGCATATGGCTGGGTCCAAACTGGGGTGGCATGGTGAGTGAAAAACAATGGAATGGGATGTGGCCAGTGGCTGGGATTAATTCAACCATTCCATCCAGCACTTTGTTTTTGAGGGCGCATCATAGCGCTTTTTTTACTTATGGTGGTTGGGTGATGGCAACATGGACAATGGGAGGGTGGAGGCAGGAGAAGAAGCCACATTGTCAAGGAGGGCAAAGAAGCAATACGGACATGGGGGAATGAAGGGGACGAAGCAACACAAAATTTACATAAATAATATCTCAATCACGGCACGATCAGCCGAAAGACACAACCCAAGCTCTGAGTACTTGATCCATGCTCCAGCCGAAAGAAGAGGAAAGAAGCTGGCACAAGCTGGCCAATTAGAAGGCGTCAAAGAAGAGTAAAAATTAAGCCAAAGAATGGTAAGAAATGGGCTGGCTGCAAGCTCCTTGTATACAATATCTCTCTCAGGTGAGAGAGTATGCAGGGCATGCGCTGTCACAGGCGAGACATAAAAAATGATCTAAAGACTGTTTTTAGAATCAAGACTCTTTTTTATTGACAATAAGAAACAAAGAAACAATTACTCAGCATGCCGCCTACAACCTGGCTGGGCCGGCCGCGCAGTCTGTCTCAATGCATCATGTACAAGCATTAGTATAGTGCTTTGTCAAAATGCCATACGCAGCGAGTAATCTGTAGGACGGTCTATTACAATAATATCTACATCAAACAACCTGCCCTGCCAGTACAATCAAGGCGGGCTTCCGCTTTGGGGTCAGGAGTTACACAGCATGCCGCCTACAACCAGCAATGGGCTGGCTGCGTCTCAGGGTAGGATGCGTAAAATAGACATATATCGCCTGCATGCATCTTACTATCTGGAGTCGGCCCACACAGGGCTCTCTTCCGGGTAGTTCTAGAATGTACCAGAAACTGCCGATATAGACACGTGGGTGTGTAAAAAACAAAAGAACCTTGAAACACACTGAAAAATAAAGTAGAAAAATCAACCAACCTTTACCCCCCACCCTGGCCCTTTCCAAATGAACCGTCTACTGGGAGAGAAGAGGTGCTTGTTCTAGAAATGTGTTACAGGTCCGGGCTGCGCCGCGGCTCTGTCACCGCCTTGTCCCCATCAGGAGTGTCTGGGAGCAATCTCAAGATGTGTAGGTAAGTAGGGCATGTCAGCTCCCTGAATTCAGCGGAAAGAATGGTGATAAAGGGGGCCAACATTTTAGTGTATGCTGAGGGATTGACAGCCGTTCCATGTCCAGTAGAGACCAGAGTTGATGAAGCCACTGTTGGTGGTCGGGAGTTTTATCTGTACCCCAGCTAGCCAGCAGCACTCTATGAGCAGCATTTAGTGCCAGGGCCATCTGCCTTCCTTTAACGGAACGAAGTGGAAACGTGAGTGCGTTAGGGAGCCCCAATAGCGTGTAGGCAGGGAATCTGGGGATTGTGGTGTCAAAGGCAATGTCTATGTCATTCAGGACTTAGTCCCAGAATCTCTGAAGCTTCGGACAAAGCCATAGAAGGTGGATCAGTGTCCCTCGGTTCCCACAGCCCCGCCAGCACAGGCCGTCGCTCTGATCGTTTCATTTTTGTATGCAAGAGGGGGTATAGTATCAATAAGAAGTGATTTTATAGGCCGTTTTAGTGTGTCCTGCGGTGTGTGATGTGTGATGTGTTCTATAGAAAATGTCCTCCCACCCCTATTCTGAGAGTGCACGACCTAACTCCGTTTCCCAATGGATCTGACCCGGGGATTTACATTTCTGCCCCTTTTTCGAGAGGTGGAGTTAGATCTCTGAGATGAGCTTTCGATTGTCAATCTTGAGGAACAGCCACTTTTCAAAAGCTGTCATCGGTCTCTCCACTCTCATGCGTATGGCGGAGCTGCGCAGCCAATGTAGCATTTGTATGTATGCGAGTGAATCGATCCACATCCTGCAGGGCATAATCTGTTTTTAAATGGTCGAACGAAATGGGGCCATTGTGATCAAAGGGACTTCCTATGCGCTTCCATCCGTCTGCGATCCAGCACTTAGCAGTGTGCAGGCACCCGCCTGGGGGGAAATCCTGATTAGCGAACAGAGGCATCATGGGCGAGGGGAAAGTGGTAAGTTCTGCTGCAATTCCTACCTTATCCCAGGTTTGAAGTGTCGGACGCGTTACCGGGGAGGAATAAAGCCCCTACGCTCTATGTGGCCAAGGCAGCCACACTTCCCTCCATATATGTGACCCAGCGACCGTCTGGTCCATAAAGACCCAGTGCTTCTCTGTCAGAGGGCGGTTCCATTCTACCAGATAGCGCAGTTGCGCAGCTTGGTAGTGATCCAGCGCAACCCCTAAATTCTGAAACCAGAGACCAAAAGAAATCTCATCACACATAAATTGCTTTACCAAACAACGGGGCCCATCACACATTACCCATAAAATGATCCCTGAAGACAGGCGCTGGATTTGGGGGGGTTTATTTTGTCAGTTTTATTAAGTTCAACACTATACTTCACATTAATAACATTTGTATATAATTCTGTCTATTCGTAAATCAACTTTCTTCTTCCTTTGGTCGATGGACCATTAGTTGAAGAGTTGATGGTGACTATGATTAACTAAACAGTTTAATACTTTAACTAAATAACCACAAATTCATTTATTCAGTTAATGATTTTATATTATTCAATGCTCTTATATTTATTATCAGTGCATACACAAGATTGCATATTAGAGAACAAATTATCAAGCAATGTAATCAAAATGAATCATTTGTATCGATATCAAAGCGTGCATCAGGAATGGGGAAGAGAAGGTACAGCATAAACTTGCAGAATTATACTTTGCAAATTAAAGCAAACAAGGAGGGTAATACCCACCAAAGAATCAGGAAACCCACTTCCTTGGCCGAGGTTGTGGCAAAGGGTCCTCAGAGATAGGCTCAGAGAACAAAGTTAAAAGGACAGATGCAGCTAAACGTGCCATACACTAATTACTATATTAATCTCCCACTTAATCTACCTCCTCGGTCGCAATCTCCTCCCAAGCACTCCCGCAACGTTCTCGTACCTAAAGTTCTCTTTCTCTATGCAGGGCTGCTCTTCTGTCTTGGATCTTCTCTCTGATCTGTCACACCAGACTGCACCGCTATACCGAACCGCACTGCTTCGCCATACTGCCTTGTCTCGTCTTGCCACACCCCTATTGGGATATCAATTATACTCTTCTCTCCAGCACGCTATCTTACAATGTTGCAGTATCAGTAAAACTCGGACTATGATTGGTTGTCGTAAATCATGCTAGGGTCGCCTCATCCAGTTCTTCCCACTAATCCATCCTATACCGGTTCTAACAAAGGAAGGATTTAAGACCATTGCATACATATAAGTCTAACATTCATAATTATACTTTTTGCTACAATGTTAATCATGTCATCCGCTTTCACATTCGCATTGCACGTAGTGATGGCTGTTCCCACAGTCGAAGTCGCATCTTGGCACATAAACAATAAGACACAGGTCAACACGGCCTTCATACGGATTGCATCATCGGGTACACTCTGTAGTCTGTGAGCAGGCAATCCTTCTTGGCACATGCGCACTCTGTACCGACTAGGCCAGCCACATGCTGGTTTCAACGAGAGGCCATTTTCATGCAGGCCCAATCCCGTACTAAAATAAACAAACACAAAAGAATATTAATTCATGAAAATAAACCCATTATGTTTACCTCCCATCATACTAATACCCTGTATTAATTATTACCTAGCAAAAGCTATTAATTTAAAGCAACTTTTATATTATTCGTGCACAACATGCAAAATGTGCAATGTACAACACAGCATAAACATGCAGTAGTACGGTTTTTCAATGCGCAAACAATTAATACGTACTCATGCCAAAATGGTTTAGTATATTATAATGCATTTGCCCCTTATGTAAATGTGTGCGTTCAGTGTTGATTAATTCATGCAGTCAATACATTATTATGGGGTTACTTTAACTTCATGAGGATGTACTTTACAAACCTCACTCCATCAGTAGTAATGGGACAGATTTGGCGCAGAGAGTCCGCCGTCTTGTTTTGAGCGCTGTAAGAGTTGTTTCTGCAACCTTGGTTTTGTCTTCCCCCAAATAAAGTGCTCAATCTCACTTTGAAGGGTGCGGATCGCACCCGCTGGTGGGGCCAGGGGGAGGGTTTGAAATATATAGAGGGCTCGGGGAAGGACATTCATTTTGACAGCTGCAATTCTGCCTAACCAAGAGAGTGGAAGTCGTTGCCATTGTGACAGGTTCCTACAGAGCAGGGAGAGGAGGTTTGTGTAATTGGTCTCAGCAGCAGTCCCAGATACGGGAGGTCGTCCGTGACCCATTGAAAGTCAAACTGAGAGCGCAGGGCTAGTTCGGAGTTAGGGCCGATGTTGAGTTTCAGGATTTGCGATTTCTGCATGTTGACGCGGAACCCCGAAGCTGCACCACAGTCCTGGAGCTCTGTGACAATAGATGGGAGAGAGATCAAAGGCTGGGTGAAAGAGAAGATAACATTGTCCGCGTAGAGGCTGATTAGGTGACAATCAGCCCCGAATCGGATGCCCTCGGCGTTAGGATTATCTCTAAGTCTCTGCGCTAAAGGCTCCATATATGGAGCAAAGATAAGCTGCAAGAGCGGGCAGCCTTGTCGCGTGCCCCGTTCTCTAGTAAAGCTATGGGAGCTTACGCCGCTCACACGCACCGATGCACAAGGGAAGCTATAAATGCTCCTAATCCAGTCCCTGAAATGCAAGCTCAAGCCAAAATGTGCGATGCTTGCAAAGAGATAGGGCCAGTGGACCCTATCAAATGCTTTTTCAGCTTCAATTGCCAGCAATAATGCTTCTTCCCGGGATTGCTGCACTTTGTCCATCAAGTGAAAAATGCGTTTAGTGCTGTCCCCTCACTGTCAACAAGGAATGAACCCTGCCTGGTCAGGGTCTATGAGGCCAGGCATCAGAGGATTGAGGCGGTAGGCCAACACACTGGCAAACAACTTTGCATCGATGTTCAGGAGCGAGATAGGACGGTATGAGCTGCACCGCTTAGGGTCCTTACCAGGCTTCGGGATGACTGATATCAAGGCTTGAAGCATCGATTCTGTGAGAGTGCCCGTATCCACGAAAGAGTTGAATAAGCGAGTAAGTATTGGGGCAAGTTCCGTGCAAAAGGTCTTATAGAATGCCGTTCTGAACCCGTCTGGGCCAGGCGACTTCATCGGCTTTTGGTGAGAAATCGCCGAGATTACCTCTTCAATACGTATGGGTTTGTCTAGGGCTTCAGCATCCAACTGAGGGAGGGGGGAGATCACGGCTGCTGCTAGATACGAGTGGGGGTCTGCGAGGCTGGCCGGTTCGCATGTATACAGTCTCGAGTAGTAATCCTGGAAGGCATCCGTAAAGCCCTGTACTTCGGACACCACGTCTCCCGGGTCTGACTAGACCGATTTGACCAAATGTGCAAACCGTCTACTACGGAGACGATGCACTAGCATGCGGCCTCCTTTGTTGCTTCCAACATAAAATTTATGTTTGAGGCATAGCATTGCATGTTGGGCCCTATCTAGATCAGGGCGTTTGAGTTGTAGCTGCTCCTTCTCCAATTGCCTCCAAATACCTGTGCGCTTGTGTATCGATTCTAGCTCAAGTACGGATCTCTCCAGCTCATTTCTCTTGGTTTCCCTCAATTTGTTGGCGTGTGCTTTTTCGCAATGAGAGAACCCCGGATCACCAATTTGAAGGCCTCCCAAATTGAAGAGAGTGCAAGGTAGTCTTGTAGGGTCTTTTTTAGGGCTGTGACCGTTGCCCTTGACTGCAGAAGCGACTCTCGTAGGCGCCAAGGGGGTGTTTGCGTGGAGAGGGTGGAGGTGCGGGGGGTCAGTGTTATGTGAGCATGGTCTGACAGTGAGCGAGGCTCTATGGTAGAAGCGATCACGCGCTCCCAAGCTGATGGGGACACTAGGAAGTGGTTTAAGAAGGCATAAGTCTTATGGGCTGCAGAATAAAAAGTATAGTCTTGAGTGTCTGGGTGTTGCGAACGCCATACGTTGCGCAGTCTGCACTCTTCCAGCCATTCCCGACTCCCGGGGGACAGCGCCCCTATGCTGCCAGATCTAAGGCCCGAGCGGTCCAGCTCTGCGTCCATCACAATGTTCAAGTTCCCGCCCACCACCACAGCTGCATCTGGAGTATGTAGTACACTGGCTAGAGCATCTGTCAAAAACGCCTCCTGCTGTTCGTTAGGGGAGTATATCGGAGCTACAGTGAGGTGAAATGTGCCCAGTTGCACACGGAGAGCTAGCAGGCATCCCTTGATCTCTGCAACTGTCCCTAGAGCTGTCCCATGGAAGTGCTTGGAGAGAAGAATGGCTACCCCCCCTTTCTTCCACTTCCCTGGTGACCAAAACTGGTGCAGGAACCTCCTGGTGGACATCCTCTGTGTATCCTTAGGGAGCAAGAGAGTCTCCCGGAGTAGGCATGTGTCACCCTGAGCGAATTCCAACAGGGATAAAACAGCCAACCTCTTCATAGGGTTATTGAGGCCATGCACATTGAGACTAACAATCTTAATCTCCATGGGTAAAAGGAAAAAAGCGAGCTATGAGAGATTGGGCCAGTACCCCCACTGTCGTCTGTGCGGAGATCGCAGTGCCCTTCTGGAGAGGGGGACCAACATCAGTGTTTCTGAGCATGGGACCTATCTGGAGCGGTTCATCGGTAGGGGCGTCCCAATAGAGTAAACTAATCCCAAACACAATAACAAGACAGATAAAAACATTAACATATGAAAATTTCTGATGACCAAAGTTCATCTGTTCAGTTAGGTTGGGGCCATAGAGGACCAGTAAGAAGTCCCCAAAGGATTGCAGGAGACAACAGTGGATCAGTGGCAAGGATATAGCCTCCGTGTCTTCGATTCACCCGTCGTCCCGCCGCCGTAGTTTCTCTCACTCGGCTCCCATATCGCCTTGTGCAGTTGGTCCTCCACAGACTCAAGAGGCTTCCGGGAGAGCGGAGTCCGCTGAGCGGGCCTGCAAGACTGCTTGTCTCTCTTTGCTGATGGTGTCATGGTTCGGTTTCCCCCTCCGACGGCCATTCCTGACTGTCTGCCATGCTTGTCGCTGCGATCCGGTAGCACCCGGGGGGCGGAGGCTCATCCCCCTCGTCCTCTGCCACGTCGATGTGCAACAGGGTGCACGCTTCCTTTAGGGACCTAATCTGGCGGAGCGTAACCTCGTAGCGAAAAATGATGTGGAAGGGGTGGCCCCAGGTGTAAAGGATGTTGGCTTTCCTTAGATGTTCTGTGACTGGGCGAAAGACCTTGCGTTTTTGAAGAGTGATCCGGGAAAGGTCTTGGTATAGCACTGGTGCATGGCCTTTAAATTGGATTGGATGTGCATCCCGTGCTCTTTTAAGGATTTCCTCTTTAGTTTGAAAATCATGCATGCACACGCCCCTTTCCTAGCCGCTCAGGTCCCACCCGGTGGACGTGATCCAATTGCAGGGAGGATTCATCTGTGGGTCCCAGGACATGGCGAAAGAGCTTAGTGATGTATTCTCTCAGATTGGATCCCTCTGCTTTCGATGGCACTCCTCTGACATGTATATTATTTCTCCGGGAGCGGTTCTCCAAGTCTTCATTATGTGCCTGTAGATCTAGATGTTGCTCCTTGAGTCTCAGGACCTCTTGTTGGAGCCATCCCAGTTCTTCATCTCGATTGGACTCCCTGTCTTCTAGCTCGGCCACTCTTTTGCCCACTTCGTCTATATCGCGTCGCACCTCACGCAGTTCTGCCGCTCGCAGTGAGGTGAATATCGATTCTAGGAAAGTCTTGGTCACTGGGCCCTCTCCTTCTTCAGGGTCCGGCTTCAAGTCAGTGCCTGTGCCGGCGGGCCTATCCTTCGCGGCGGCACCCCCTTGCTTGCCAAACATGTCTTTGAGGGAACGGTCCTTCTTGGATCTGTTCACCGCCATGGTGCCGGGTGTCCGTGTGAGCTGTCTCTAGGTAGGCAGAACCTCAATGTCCCCGGGGGGGGCACAGCGCAGCAGGCCAAGGGCAGAGGAGCAATCCCCCGAAGGCTCTCCGGACTGCATACATGTTCAGGGCCCGGGCTGGGAATATCTTGCAGCTGGACCCTCAAGTGGCTGCGCAGCTGGAGGCTCTCTCAGCCGACCTGCGGGGAGGCCCGGGATCTCTTAACGCACTTCACCGGCCCCCCCGGAGCCCAAGTATGGAGCGCAATTAGGTGGCTCGGGTCCCGCGTTGTGCTGGTCAGAGGCTACTCTCACGTGGTGGCTCGCACCGAGGCAGGCCCAGCACTGTGAATCCCTCTCCTCCGCTGCTGGTGCAAGAGAAAACCCTGAGGCAAACCCTCCAATCTGCACCAATCTGTGAATCCTATCCTGGGGGTGGTGGGGGGTCTCCAAGGTCTGTCCTGACTCGTGGGCCGCACCTGCAGGGCCGGGAACTGTGGAGGTTCTCAGGCCCACAAGCACGTCGGGCCAGGCCCACCTGTCGTCTCTCCTCGCCTCCTGGTATAGTGCTGCGCTTCGCGGAGTGGGGCACTATGTGAGGCTGGGATCCATACAAGGCGCAGGGGCTTCATCAAGTTTGAGGGCCAGCCCGTCCCAGGCCTTAGGGAGTCAGATTCTGTGGGCTCCGGATTTCCCTGCAGGTGAGCCTCATGTGTTGGGGGGCGGAGGGACAGGCACTAGCTGTTGGGCCACCCGCCTCAGGGGGGAGGCACGGGCATGTCGTAGGCCTCCAGGTGAGGCCCGCTGGTACGTGGGGGGGCCCCCGGGTCCGCCCCGTGGCCCAATCTCGGAGCTGCCATACAGCTGTCACCCCCCAAAGGGCTTACCGAAACTGGAGGGGGCCCACCTCCTACGCCAGTTGTCTAATGGTGCAGATGGCCCCCCTGCCATTATAGGAGCGCTCACCTGCGATCCGCAGCGCGTCACGGGGAGCCGACCTCAACGAAGGCCCAGGCCGAGCACTGCTCTCAGGCCCACGCATCGTCTTTCTCATGCAACTGCACGGGCACCGCGCAGCCTGCTGTCCTCTCGCTCTGGTGTGTTCTGGTGGGTGCCCGAGCTGTCAGCAGTCCGTGGCAGTCTCCGATGGCGGACTGGAGGGAGCCGGCGGGCTCTGATGAGTGCAGATATCGGCGGCTCGGAGCGAACAGGAAAAGCGCCATCTTGACCACGCCCCTAATGACTGTTTTTAAACAATAATTTAAAAAAATACTCACTCTCACTAACATTTTTATTCTGTTATTTTATTTAGTAGACTCGGGTAAAAGTTATGCATTTAATGAATCTAAAAACAAATTACTTTTTTAAAAAAAAGTGTAAAAGTGTAAAGTAATTTCAATTTAAATGTTAACATTTTGTTTATTATTACATTTAAAAATAATTAAAATAACTATATATAATTTTCCTTTATATACACACACATACAAACACACACACACACATATATACAATTATATATTTATTTATTCATTATATATTGCCAAAAACTCCACAGTATTATTAAGGAAAGACGCTCACTCAGGACGAAGCGGTGCCAAACAATTTATTTACGAAATCCCTTTGACACTACATAGGGCGACTGACTGGGATGAGCTTGCCTTCATCAGGAAGTTGTCAAGGTAGGGGAAGACTAGTATCTCTGACCTCCTTAGATGTGCTGCAGCCACCACCATCATTTTTGTGAACACCAAGGGATGCGTGTGAGCATAAAGGAGAGCACTGTGAACTGAAAATGCACTTGGCCCACCGTGAACCGTAGGTAGGGCCTGTGAGATTGCTGGAAAGTCTTGCAAGTCTAACACCACCATAAAGTCTCCAGGGTCCAGGGCAGACAGGACCTGGCTAGCTTTAGCATCTTAAATTTGTCCTTCTGGAGAAGGCGTTGAGAGTGCGGAGATCTAAACTAGGATGAAAGTGTCCATCCTTCAACACAAGGAAGTAGCAGGAGTAACACCCAGTTCCTATGCCGGAACTTTCTCTGTAGCCCCTTTGGCCAAAGGTCCTGCACTCCTGCCGTAAGACAGACAGATGGTCCTCTGTCAACCGTCCTGAAGGTGGAGAAAGAAGCAATGGGGTTTAAAGAAAGAGAAGGGCAGGACCTATTTGTCCGTTGTGATGGTTTGCAACCACTGTTGACTGTATGATGTCATCAGTGATGTCATTTGAGATGTCATCACTAATATTATCAATTATGTTATTTAACATGTGATGAGTGATGTAAGATGTGAGGCCATAAGCAGTGTATGGTGGGAGTGCAAGTTTTAGTTAGGTCAGTAATCTATAACTGGTGGATTTTTTTCTTTGTTTTAAACTTTCTTTTAGTGTGTATATATATAATCATACAGGTACTCAGACAACCAATCATTAACCCATATAGACACTCATGTAGCTACTCACCAACTCATGCAGCCACTTACATGCCAACTGACAGACTGATACAGATATTCACACAGATTAGTCATTCACCCATGCATTCACTAAGACACGTTTAATCACTCACTTATGCAGTCAGTCACGCAACCCCAAAATGATCCATTCAGACACTCATACACCCACTCATTCTTCAATACACCTTGGCGTATATATATATATATATAAAACATATTTAAACTTTTCAGAAACACACAGTCTCTGGATGATGTCATCGGTGATGTAATTTGAGATGTCATCAGTGATGTCACTGACCATGTCATGAGTGATGTAATATGTGACATCATCAGCAGTGCATTGCGGGGGCGCAAGTTATAGTTAGCTCAACTAATTATAACGGCCGAATTTCTCTGGTTTTGTACGAGTGAAATGTCCAACTAACTATAACGTCCCTGAAACCTGTGGTTTTTTCAGTGAATTTCTAAGGTTTTTTAAATGCTAATTTCTAACTATAACGTCCCTGAAACCTATGTTTTTTTCAGTGAATTTTAAAGGTTTTTTAACTGCTAATTCCTAACTATAACATCCCTGAAACCTCTTGTGTTTTCAGTGAATTTCTAAGGTTTTTTAAATGCTAATTTCTAACTATGCCTACATAGGTAGCACATGTGCAGAAAGAGGAAGAAAGGCGCAGAAAGAAGTAAGAGAAGTGCAGAAAGAGGCAAGAGAGGTGCAGAAAGAGGAAGAAAGGTGCAGAAAGAGGCCTACTTCGACTGACCACAGACTCATACAAAGTAGCCTAATCACTAATCCTTCTCCCAAGATGTCTTAAATCTCACTTTTCTCTTCAAGGTTCACTATTCATCGACTGTTCAGAATGTTAGGCCTACAAAATGTAAAACAGCAATCCTAACAATATCACTGTGGTAAGTCTGACCAAGTTTGTGAAGGTATGCATGCATGTGTCTCTGCATGTACCTGGTGACATGTTACATAAAAATAAACATACAAAAACTTGAATATCCGTGTTTCAAACAGCATACTCTGTAAATTTGTGTACAAGAAGGTGCATGTATTTCTTTCTGCTCCTAATACAGGGCACATGCATATTCAATAGTACATTTGAGGGGCTCTATAACACCTATGTACATAACACATGTCTGCCTGTGCAACCGAATGACAGAGCAGAACTAACAAGACTTGACCACCTATAAGAAAAGCTACCCGCTTTTTAAGCTACCCTCTTCAGATCCATAACACATGTGAGAACACATGTACAAGTAGACATATACCTCAGTCGCGAGAGCACGCAGACCTTTAAACTTAACAGCTTGCACTTCCTATTTCAATATAGAAACAGGCGAGAGAAGTACAGCAAGAAGAAAGAGAATTGCAGTAAAAAACAAGAGAGGTACAGAAAGAATAAGAAATGTGCAGAAAGAGGCAAGGGAAGTGCAGAAAGAGGCAAGAGAAGTGCAGAAAGAGGCAAGAGAAGTGTAGAAAGAGAAGAGAAGTGTAGAAAGAGGCAAGAGAGGAGCAGAAAGAGGCAAGAGAGGAGCAGAAAGAGGGAAGAGAAGTGCAGAAAGAGGGAAGAGATGTGCAGAAAGAGGGAATGGGGGTACAAAAGAGGCAACACAGGTGCAGAAAGAGACAAGAGAAGTGCAGAAAGAGACAAGAGAGGTGCAGAAACAGGCAGGAGAGGTGCAGAAAGAGGGAACAGGGGTGCAGAAAGAGGCAAGAGAGGTACAGAAAGACGGAAGAGGGGTGCAGAAAGAGGCAACAGAGGTGCAGAAAGAAGCAAGAGAAGTGATGAAACAGACGAGAGTTGCAGAAAAACAAAAAAGGTGCAGAAAAAAGGAAGAGAAGTGCAGAAAGAGGCAAGTGAGACACAGAAAGAGGCAAGACAGGTGCAGAAAGAGGCAAGAGAGGTGCAGAAAGAGGCAAGTGAGGTGCAGAAAGAGGCAAGAGAGTTGCAGAAAGTAGAAAGAGAGGTGCAGAAAGAGGCAAGTGAGGTGCAGAAAGAGGCAAGAGAGGTGCAGAAAAAGGGAAGAGAAGTGCAGTAAGAGATAAGAGACGTGTGGAAATAGAGAACAGGGGTACAGAAAGAGGCAAGAGGGGTAGAGGTACAGAAAGAGGCAACAGAAGTGCAGAAAGAAGCAACAGAGGTGCAGAAAAAGGCAAGAGAAGTACAGAAAGAGGCAAGAGAGGTGCAGAAACAGGCAGGAGAGGTGCAGAAAGAGGGAACAGGGGTACAGAAAGAAGCAACACAGGTGCAGAAAGAGGAACGAGGAGTGCAGAAAGAGCCAACAGAGGTACAGAAACAGGTAGGAGGTGCAAAAAGAGGGAACAGTGGTGCAGAAAAAGGCAAGAGAGGTACAGAAAGACGGAAGAGGGGTGCAGAAAGAGGCAAGAGGGGTGCAGAAAAAAGCAACAGAGGTGCAGAAAGAGGCAAGAGAGGTGCAGAAGAAAGAAGGAAGAGAGGTGCAGAAAGAAGCAAGAGTGGTTTGCACACCATTAGCACCAATTTAACACCCACATTTAGCAATAAGTAACAGGTGACCATTCCAGGTTTGCAAAGGGCCTTCCACCACACTGTAACTCTTGTCGCTGCATTTTTGGTAACGTTTGAGCCGTTTGAGCTAGAAACAAGGATTTTCTTGTTCAAATCTGCAGATTATGCAGCAGATGATGGATTATGTGGCAAATGCGGAAAATGTCTAATTAGGCGAAAATCGGTGCAGCCGAACAGTCACATAATTCCAGTGGCCCTGCTCATACCTCCGACTAGGTCCAGAAGTGCTCCTCAGTGGTTCCTTTTTTTTTTGTCTTATTGAGTTTATAGTTTAGCTATTATGGAAACGAGGAAGACTAAACCTGAGTTTACCACTTCACAACACAGACTATCATATCACATAATTACTCTCCATTACACATAATCTCACCCTACATAATTCCTATACACTACATACCACATACTTTCTATCCACATAATTTCACTGCACAACATACCGCATAATTCCACTACACACAACGTACATTCACTCCACTCCAAAGAAAGTAGTAAAAAACTTTTACAATTACAATGCCAATAGCCGTAACTTTCGCAAATGCGAGACCTATTACATTCCAAATGCTTCTTTAACTAGTAGTCACGTTTGCAGAGTGGTGGAGAAAGGGGGCTGGGCCTCTGACCGGCGCTCAGGAATTCCGCAGCGTAGGACCTACAGGAGATACCAGGAAGGCTTCTTGGCCCCCAAAGGCCCTCAGGAGTAAAGTGGACTTCATCCCCCAACCAGTAGTGTGCCAGGAGGCGCATTTGCAGAGTGGTGGATAAAGGGGGGGCGTGGCCTCCGAAGACTTCTTAGCAATCCTACTGTATGGGACTTACTGGAGGTAACAGGAGGGGTAGTGGCCCCCAAGGACATCCTTGGGGGCCAACTACCCCTTGTATTACCTCCAGTAAGTCCCACGCAGCAGGATTACTAAGTTCTCATAGCAGGCCACGCCCACTTTGCCCACCACTCTGCAAACGCGCTCCCTGGCGTGCTCTTGGATGGGGATTAAAGTCCCCTTTGATGCTGGGGGTCCTTAGGGGCCAACTAGCCTACCTGACACCTCCAGTTAGCCCCAGATAGTGGGATTGTTGAGAGGTGGACACAGGTCACGCCCCCTTTCTCCACCACTCTGCAAACGCACCTCCTGGCACACTCTTGGTTGGGGGATGAAGTCCCCTTGCCTCCTGAGGGTCCCTGGGGGCCAACTAGCCCTCCTGTTATCACTAGTAAGCCCCACACAGCTGGATTGCTGAGAGTGGTCCGAGGCCACCCCCCTTTTATACCACTATACAAATGCACCTCCTGGCGCACTGCTGCTCGGGGGATAAAGTCCACTTTAGTCCTGAGGTCCTCAGGACACAGGAGGACCTCATCGTCCCACCAGCAGTGCACCAAGAGGCGCATTTGCAGAGTGGTGTAAAAAGGGGCGCGGCCTCGGACCACTTCTCAGCAATCCCACTGTGTGGGGCTTACTGGAGGTACCTGGTGGGCTAGTTGGCCCCTCAGGACCCTCAAGATTCTAGGGGATTTAATCCCCCAACCCAGAACGCTCCAGGAGGTGCGTTTGCACAGTGGTGCAGGGAGGGGGCGGAGCCTCCGGCGAAATGCCAGCTTTTTTTTTGTTTGGTTTTTGGAAGGGGGGCTGTGTGGCCCCCCCTTCCCTTAATTATTTTTGGGCCCTGGGGACCCCATCCCCCAAGGCCTTAGCATTTTTTCTTTTTTGAAAGAAAAAAAAACGGAAGGGGGCCGCGGGGTCCCCCTCCCATGGCCGAATTCGGCCCCAGGGACTCCATATTTAAATATTTTTGTAAACTTATTTTTAAGGAGGGGGGCCGTGTGGCCCCCCTCCTGAGGCCACTACTGGCCCCAGGGACCCCATCCCCCGGGGCCTGGCCTTATGTTAGGGGCCGCGGGGCGAGCCCCAATGCCCCGCGGTCCCAGCAGGATCCCCGCCTCCTGCGGGAGCCGGCATTGCTTTTGGACAAGGGGAGCTGCTGACATGCAGCTCCCCTTGTCCAAAAGCAATACTGCTTTGCTTCGTGGAAGCGAGAGCAGGAAGAGCAGGTTTCCTGCTCTTGCTTCCACTAAGCAAAGCAGAGTTTGCAATGACAGGACGGGAGCAATGGGTTGTCATGATCTAAGGTTGCCAGGAACTAATCTCTCCCCGATAAGAGGAGATTCTAGTGGCACTGTGAGCTAGCTAATGCAAATCCGGCTAACATACGCGGTGGGGGTGCACAGAGTCAGTCTAACACCAAGCCCACAGTGTATGTTATCCAAACGCGCAGGTCCTGCATGGGTACTATGGGAACTACACGACATGGCGCCGCCAACGTTGGTTGGGTACTTATTTAACAGTAGAATCTGAGTAGTTCAGTCGTGCTATTCTCAGAGAACCTACTCACAAAACCCCAGAGACGTCTGGAGTGGGTGGGCACAAACTCCGCCACAGCTGAGTAGTACAAGAATACTATTTATTGGCTGTTGGTTAATCAAACTTGAAGGACATTTAGTTCCTAAATTGTGCATAATGTAGGAGAGTAGGATCTGCTTCACAGGGGTACCCCCACTTTTTGCTGATACTTCACTGGTTTTCGACATTAGTCTGGCTGGGGCCCTGCTATTCAGAACCCCAGCCTAGCTGTTTCCTCTTTAAAAGGGTCTCCATGTGCCTTAGGCGCATCACTGATTGGGATCTGGAGTGCCCTTGTAAGTCCCTAGTATATGGTATACTATGTACCAAGGGCATAGGTACCTCAGAGGCCTGCCAGGGGCTGCAGCATGTATTATGCCACCCCTGGTAGGCCATCCAAACTGGCACCACAGGTCTGCTACTGCAGCCTGGGTAAGGTGGTGCATGCACCCCTTGCTGTGGTATAGGTTACCTATATCACTAAATGCATACACACATATAAACCTATAAGTCACTCCTAAGGCAGGCCTTATCGATCCTAAAGGCAGAGTGCATGGTTCCTATGTGAGAGGGTGCCCCTGCATGAGCAGGGCCCCTCTGCAGCGTTCGGAGACCATCTCTGATGCTGTTTGTAGTGCAGCCTGACCATATACTCTTAAACGCATTATATCCTCGCGGTAAAATGCTAACTATGGAATGGCTGCACCTAAACATGTTGTGTTTGGTGTCAAACATCTTGGAATACTACCCCCCCGCCAATCCTGGCGGCAGGGGTAGCATTCCACCCTTCTAGAGGGAAAGGCATGTTAACTCTGACGAGTCCGGTAACTTCTTTCCAGAGCCTGGCATCACAAAATGGATGCTGCTGCCACAGACACGAGTCTGGCCTCCTGCTGCTGGACGAAACTCCGGCAGGGGAGGCCTGGACAATAGGTTTCCTGTCCCAGGGAGGTGTGACCACCTCCCCAGACAGGACAATGTGTATTGGGGCTGGGCGGGAGCACTTTCGGGTGCTTTGAAGTCCTGCACTGGGGGCACATTTGGTGTCCCTGTGCATACCCCAGTTCAAACCGGATCAGGGGCTTGCAGCCCCTGCTTTGGCGCGAACTGGACAAAGGGAAAGGGGTGTAGCCACCCCTCTGCCCTGACCCACCCATAGGTGGGGCCACAGAGTAGTCCATCCCCTATTTTTAGAATAAAGGTAGGAACCCAGTCCCTAGGACTTTAGATTATACCTGGACGAAACTCTGAAACAGAATCCTGGACCTTCGACGCTCTACTCACGATTAGAGGACTGAAGAATCTCCCTTGGGGTCAAGGAGTGACTCCCCTGCTTGGCAGGCACCAAAGAAGCATCTGTCCGGTTCGCATCACTGAAGCTCCCGTCGGACGCCGAAGTCATTGCATCACCAGAGGTGGATTCTCAGACTTCCCGAGGCTACCCTGAGTCCCCAGCAAAGCTGAGGCCCATGGCTATCGTGGGTGACGTGAGACCGTGACCCCTGGACACCGAGCACATTTGCAAGTGCACCATCTTCTGGGTCTCCCAAGAAGTCGTGCTTTGGGCTCCAAGTAGCCCTAGCCTCCAGCACCACCTGCACCGAAGATCACTGGCCCCCACTCCACGAGTGTCCTGTAAGCCAGCTCCACGTGCGGCGTCACGAGGCTCCTTCGCGGTCGCTAGCCCGTTGGCTAGTAGCCCTTAACGAAGGCCAATCTTTTCTTTACTTGGCAGTCTGGTTGCTCCAGGCCTGCCCTCACTTACCCTCGCTGGGTGAGTTCCCCAGACCTTGCTGGTCTGCATCATCGACGATCTACATCTTACTCGAGACTTGCCGTTGCCAAGGCCTGTTGGGTCCAATCTGGTCGCCGACACCTCTGCACTCGACAGACATCGAGCAACAGCCCGAATCCTGCTCCTGGACGCTGACAACGCCTCCCGGACCTCGTGGCTGAAGAGTCAAGACGACCGTCAACGAACTTGAAGCACTCGACATCGGTGGGCATCTGTCCATCGCCCTCCTGGTCACTGGCTAGTGACCCAGACTCTGTCCCCTCTGCTTTCAGGTTCTTCAGAACTCCGATCCACTCTTGGATCCACCCGGACACTTTTCTCCTGGTCGCCAGCAGCACTTTGCAGCAGATCGCCATAAGAAACGACGACGAAACCCGACCCCGAAAGGCACCTATGCACCCGGCTTCCCTGGGTGAGGTAACACGAGTACTCCGGTGCTCCCATGGGTAGAGACTCTTCAAAGTCCTAGATCTCAAAGGGTTTTGTCCTAGTCCTTTTAAAGTGTCCCTTTCCTCTATTTTCCCGATCCCGACTTTCTCCATAGAAGTTAACGGCGTATCGCGGTTGTGTATTTACACTGCACGCGTCTCCCGTGGGTCCCCTGTGTCACTACCTTGGGTGGTTCCTTGTGGTCCAAGCACTTCTAGAGGCTCTAGGCCTAGTGTCTAGTTCAGTCGTGGTTCGCATACCACTTTATTGGTATATGGTTTGGTACGCCCCTAGGGCCCAAACGTGTATTTGTGCTATTACTGTGATTTATGATCTTATAACCCATGTACTTCGAACTCTAGCCTCATAAAGAGACTAGAGGGCTGTGTTTAGTAATAAATACATATATTTTGAATATATACCTGGTGTGGTGCTCTTTCATTTGGTCACTCAAGAGATTATAGACTGGTAAAACAAGCTGCTTTACATTCCTTCAAGACTTAGCCTGAAGGCTGCTCTCCATAGCTACCACTAGGATAGCTTTCAATAAGGTTGTCTTTAACCTACCTACCATAAGAGTCGATTTGGACTGGTGCACGGTGCCCACTATAATTAGTGGACAGCATATGCCAGGCCAACTTCTCACACATAACACCTCATCTTAGTTCCCTGTGAACACTTCTTCCTCTAAACATGCCTGATTCCGAGGCAGGGGATGAGAGAGTTGACCTGAATTTCTTAACAGGAAGAGAAGATCCTGAGGATGCAATACAGATTGCACCAAAATTCAGAAGAACAGTCACCATAAGACTATTAGAAAATGGCTTACCAGTCAAGGGAGGCATGGTAGTTTTCGTGATTGAGGCACACGAATCAAACAAAACAGAGGTGTTCTATTCATGGGTTACATTCCCAGCAGCAAATGCAATAACAAATACATTTCACTACTACATAGCAGGAGATGCACCACTGGAATATGCCCCGTTTGAGGACATAGAGATTCCACTCACTTACCAGGAACATCATTACTGGTTTAATGGCGCCCTACCCCACGTATGAGAAAGAGTAAGATTAGGCCCGCTCGGAGGAGACGGGGCCACATGGCCAATACTAGCGGCTTACACACCGCATCCTGACATTGGAACAATGCCACAGCCAGAATTACTCGTACAACATAGAGATTTAATTAAAATCTACAGAAACTTAACACAATTCGTCATGAGGACTTTAACAATCCAACCTGCACCAGCTGCAGCAAACAGTACTCCAGCTCAGGGTACAGGAAATAAAATTACTCCTCAAACATTACACGCGGTAATGGGCAAAATGCCCGCAAAACGCGAACAAATACCATTCTGGATAGCTCAGAAAATAACTCAGCTTGAGGCAGTATTCCCGAATACTACCACCTATGAAAAACACAGAATTCTAACAATCTGCTTGCCCATGGGGATCACACCACAAGTAGAGGACTGCACCTCTTGGGGTTCAGTCTTTGCTGCCATATATACCAGAACACATAGTATCCCGTCCTTAGCAGTAGTACCTGACGTATTGAGACAGATACAAAATGAGTACGGAGCAGAGCCTACCCTTAACTTAGGGGTGAAGTTACTAAATAACTTTGACCAGGTATCAGCCATAATACTAGCTAACATTAAGGGGGAAGTGGCTTCAGTGGCGATCCGCCAACGCCTAAGGGAGTTCAGTCCAGGAGATCAACAACACGAACTACCCAAAATAATTGAAACTGCATATGCAGAACTAGGCAGAGACAGTCTAGGTGGGAAAGCATTAAAACCTCAACTAGTGGGCAGTCCTGAAAAGGACACTACAAAGCAGACGCCTACTTCTTCTAAAAAGAAGTGGGAAAATAAAAAACAACAAAAGTCTAAAGACAGCAGATCTCAATCCAGAGGTAGGTCTCCTCAACAGGAGCCCTGTGAAAGGAGGTATAACCTCAGGAATTGGGATAATATTAAAAAACCTGACAGGTATCAGGATACTGATACTCGTTCCTCTCGTTCCTTTCAGGGTTCATCAAAAAACTCTGAGAGGGAAGGACGGTCAGAGGAGCATACAAAGTCCAGAAACACGCAAAGCACTGCGGACTACGCACCTAAAAGAGAAGATAAACACAAAATCAAAACCTCAGTTCAAAAAGAAGAAGGTAGCAGGTCTCAAGATCAGACATGCCCAGAATTCTGAGGACACAGCTTCTGAACGGGGAATGGGCTCTGACGATGCTAGACAGCGCGGCAGAAGTAATGATAGCTCGCCAGAACCTGAAGGAATTTCTGGTGACAGCGGAGTTGAGTGAGTATATCACGGTGGAAACACCTGATACTTGGGTAAGTGTCCCACATAAGTTACATGAGAAAACACTCCGGATGGAGGGGGACAAGCCCAGAAAAATTAAAGGTCTCTTTTGGAAAAATCTGTCATCTGGTTATGACATTCTATTAGCAGAGCAAGACTGGCCGCCAGCATTCGTCATGGAGTGCCCTAGGGGAGAAAGTATAATTTTTCCAGCCTTTTCCGACCTCGTTCCTATACATTTAAAACATGCATATGCGCAGGAGTGGGCGGTTGCCCTAGCTCCAGCATTGTACAAAAATCATGTTGGTTGGGATGAGGATTCAACCCACCACGTCATCCCGTTAAAAGTTTCCCCAAATGCACAAAGGCAATACCCTATAAAGCAGAAAGCTAAAAAACAAGTCAGGGAGATCCTAGATCAACTAGAATACCAGGGGGTGATTGAAAATTGCACTTCACCTATGAACAATCCTTTGTTTCCCGTAGCAAAACCTGACAACACATATCGTCTAGTTTTAGATTACAGACATTTAAACACTTGCACAAAGACATTTGCAGTCCAAAATGCACATAGTGCCGCATCAATGAATAACATTGTGCGCAAAAAATACAAAACAACACTTGATATCTCAAATGGATTTTTCCGCCAAAATATAGCGCCTGAAAGCAGGTATCTGACCGCATTCAGTGCGTTAGGGTCCCAGCGACAATTTTGTCGACTAGCTCAAGGGTATAAAAATAGCCCCGGGGTATTTTCAGCACGAGTAACAGAGTTACTCCAAAATTTGGATGAAGAAGCATTGTCCTATGTGGATGACATTTATCTGACGGACGATGACTTACCAAGGCACTTGACCAGGGTGAGCACCATTATTATGGGATTCGCCTCTGAGGGCTATAAATTTATTTTCAAGAAATCAAAAATTGCCCATCTCAATGTCCTGTTCTTAGGATATGAGCTGTCAAGTGAAGGGAAAGCCTAGCAGCTAACTTTTTTAGAAAAGTGTGCGCTGCTCCAACCTCCAAAATCATTAAAGAATTTACAATTAATTCTGGGATTCCTAAATTTTGGTCAAACATACATTTTGGATTTCGCAGAATGAGTAAAACCTTTCTACGACTTAATAAAACCTGATTTTTGAGTCAGACAATGGACACAGGAACATACAAACATCCTACGTTCCCTACAAGAAGACATGATAGCTTCAAAACATTTACAAACACGCGTAAACGTACGCAACTTAGTGATCCGAGTAATAGCGGGTCAATGCGGGTTCACTTATTTAACTTTCAATGAAGGCGAAACAGTACCAATCGCATACAAATCACACCTCTACACAAACGCAGAGATGCGTTTCACTTCAACGGAAAAAATCCTGACAGCAGTGCAGACCGCTGTAGCAAGAGAAAGAGCTCTGGCTCAGGGTAAACGCATAATTGTCGTGACCCCAGTACCAGCTTTAGAGGCTGTTACAAAGGCTAGCATTCCAAATACGAAAGCCTTACATCCCAGATGGATACAATGGGCTAATTCTCTTACTGCAATGGATGTTGAATACAGATTTGATCCAAATTTAAAAACACAAGCATTTCTGCAATACTAACAAGAATATCCTCTACCAAATGAGATTTTGCCTCTAGATCAGTATGAATACATTATTTACACTGACGGATCTGCTCAACCAGCCATAGGGAGTAAGCAAGCTTACAGCGCAGCGTGTGTGATTGTTAAAGGTCGCATGCACGATGGAAAGTTCCATCCAAGTTGCACTAAAACGCAATCTCTAGGAGACCGCACGGCTCAGTTGGCAGAATTAAAAGCACTGATACTGGCACTCGTAAACACGGAGCACGAATTCCCCACACTAATTGTGTGTGATTCCTTTTACTGTGTACAGTCGTACAATGACACTTACATCATTGGGAACAAAACGGGTTTAAAGACGCAAAAGGTGGCACAATTAAGCATAAATTGCTATGGCAACAGGTAGTGGAGTTGAGAAACGAACTACCGAGGGCTCACGTGATACATACACTGAGTCATCAGCCTGATGTCGTTCATGTTGAAGGGAATTCATTGGCTGATGAAGCCGCAAAGGGGGCTGTACACACGGCTTCCGTAGCTGCAATCACTCGTTCAAAAACAAGAATAGAAAGCGAGATTTTGGTAGCTGTCAATGCTTCGCGCAAAGGCAGCACAGCAGTACCTAAAACATTTCCACTCAAGTACTCCTACAAGTTAGATGCACAAAACATTCCATATGCTCAGATTCCTGGAGTGGGGGATAGAGTAATACCAAATATGGAACGTAGGCAAAGCTTAATTCTAGCAGCACACGAGGGTTTGGGTTCTGCGCATACAGGCGTCACAGCGACTATTTCTTTACTGAAACAGCGCTACTGGTGGCCAGGGTTAACAAAGCAGACCAAAGACAGCAGATGAAGGGCTCCACCGTAACACGCCCAGCGCAGACACCATTGCTAAAATCAGACAAACCTTTCGCATGTGTATATTTGGACCACTGCGGACCCCTACAATCTGATGGGGCCAAGAAATATATCATGGTTGCAGTGGATTCCTGCTCTAGATTCCTATGGGTTTGGCCTCAGCGCTGTGCTGACGCTCGAACTGTTATAAAAGATGTGCGAGTCTTTATCGGCACATACGCAGTTGGCACGTTACATTCTGACCGTGGCCCGGCGTTTAGCTCTCAGGCTTACAAAGAGGCCATGGAAGGAATGGGCGTAGCATTGCGGTACTCCTCTCCGTACCATCCAGAGGGAAATTCTGTTGTGGAGAGGAAAAACCGGGACTTAAAGCAATCTTTAACAGCTAGGGTATTAGGCAAGGGGGTTAGATGGGTCGATCACCTTTATTGGGTCCAACGAGCAATGAACAATCAGCCAAGAAGCTCTCTAGGGGGTGTCACTCCTTACGAGGTCCTATTTGGGGCAAGAATGTGGGTACCTGATCTTGATTGTGAAGGCACAGTGGCGGATGAAAAACCATTTGATATCCATGATCGTTTGGCTGTTTTACAGGATCTAAATGAATCCAGGACACAACAAAGCAGCGTCCACTTAAAACAGACCGCCGCTGAGGAAGTCAAGGCAGTAATGGCAAGACCTGTCTGGATCCCAAAAGTCGGGGATCTGGTCAGAGAAAAGATTGCAGACAAGAAAGAATTCGGGCCATCATACAGAACAGCTGTACCGGTCCTAGCAATCCAAGGCACAAGAACTGTACTTCTGCCGCCTCTTGCCGGGAAAAAGGAGAAAAGATTTGCCTCAATCGACTTAATCAAACCACACTATGTGGCCGATACTAAACAATAGGCCCCGTGGACTCCACAGTAGCAGACGCCCTCCTCTCGCTAAAATCCAAGAAGTTCAAACAGAAAGACTCATCACGTTTGAAGAGCCACCTGTACGGAATGAAGGACTAGGCAACAAAGCTATGGAACTCGTTCCAATTCAACAAGAAGAAAATCAACTTAACAACCAAGTTGCAATCAGACCGACTACAGACGTTTACGTCAACATGCCTCGTCAAGAGCAAAATCCGATTTCAACAAATCCCGATGCAATTCCAACAATTGATCAAACTGCTTCTGGCTATTTCATGAACTTTGATACGTTTTCACAGTATCCAAGCGAGCCGGACACGACGCCAGCCAAAAAATCACACAAACAGAATCTCATTGACTTCTTGAACTTTTTTAGAAAGACTTACCTGGTGTCACCTAACCCTGGGCAAAGCACTACGCTACGCTCGCGTAGTTTGCGAAGTTTGCGCTACTTCGCACAACGAGAATTGCACGTAGCACAGTGCAAACACGCATAGCGTAGCGTAGCGTAGTGCAGCGGTCATTTTTTGCTTGCTCGCGGTCCTCAACATCAAGTTGGCGACCGCGAGCAAGCAAAATGACATCCCGGCGAGACTTTTTCCTCGTTCGCGATCAGCAACATCAAGTTGCCGATCGCGAGCGTGGAAAATAAACCTGCCGGCGAGATTCTCAACGCGGGGAGGTCAGGTTTCTCATTGCGAGTGGTCGCGTATGCTCGCGACCGCTCGCGATGAGAAACTACCAGTCCGCGTTGAGAAAGCTGCTGCTCGAGTAAAAATCTACTCGAGCGGCAGTAAAAGACAGCTTGCACTGTGCAAGATGCCCTTTTCAATGATTGCACAGTGCGGACAAGCATCGGGCACTGTGCAATCATCGCGAACAGCGCACTACGCAGTTCGCGTAGTGCTACGCGTAGCTCGCGTAGTGCGAACTGCACTTCACGTAGCTTCGCGTAGCGCTACTTCGCGGACTACGCCCAGCCTTAGTGTCACCTTGGATAGAACTATGGTATAGCACTGGGATTTTATTTTTTATTTTCTGGCTAGGTTTAATTATAACTTTTAGTATGCTTATTAATGGACGATACCTCCAGCAGAGCTCTACCAGTCTTCACATCGTGAACCAAGAGACTTGTCTTCAGTGAACATCACAGCAGTTCCTATACCGGACGGTATAGTAGGGTACAAGATTGATTTTGATATATTCGGTCCGACTGAACTTTTAAAGCTTAAACATGTATTTAAAATGTCTTTAAGTGATATCATTACCTCCAGTACATTTGCTGATGATTGGGACACTGAAACTGTAAACAATATGATATCTGATTTAGAAAAAACTGCAGCATTTCCGAACAATGAAATGTTAGAAGGTACTTCAGACTATGATACATTGTACTGTTATCAACATTATGGTCATCATTTCTTGCACAAATCTATAACACCTAGAAATGTATTTGAATACCACCAGTGGGAACACTGCCCAACACCTCCAAAAGGTAGTTCGCAAAGTTTTGCACAGAAATTCACATACTTTTCAGGGTTTAATACATCTGACCCGAAGTCATTTTATTACAAAGTGGCAAAAACATCAGCACAGAAAATTATGTTGACTAACACCAAACAGATTTACTCTGCTTCCTTTATGGCCCAGTTGTCTACACAGGGTTTCGACCTATGGAAGGACACTATAGATTTAAAATCAATCTGGGGTTTGAGGGACTGGCAAGTCCAGGGAACAGAAGCGCTTTTTAGAGCATGCCTCATTCCACAGCAGATGATATTTCTAAATGACACTGTGCAACAGACATCCTGTCTTGGACTAGCCAAGAACAAGGAAATGAACACACCGGGGTTTCCAGCACCATCACAGATGGGTGGGGGGCAGAATTCTACCACACAGGGGGTAGGATTAGATGACATTCGCCAGTACAACAGGTCAGATCCCAATTGGACAGAATGGCTGATATGGCCCATTGACACAAACACATGTCAACAACGATTCCTAGGTATAGCCGAGGGGTTTAGTATCAGTAGGCCAGATACACGCTATGTACAAAGACAACACCCAGGGGTAGTGAGATCGTATAGTGTTGGGAAGTTGTGCCTTGATTGGCTAGAGACCTCAACACTCACAGAAGTAAAACATCACTTGACCTTACTCACACCTGATGTAGACCTTAGGGATTTCTTGCTAGGCCCAAGGAAAACACGTCAGAAACGTTTCATATATGCCGGCATTTATGCCTATTATAATGAAAACTGGAAAATATCCCAACAAGAGGCCGCAGAAAGAATACGGGAAATAGACCATATTAACCTAGAGAAGGCATTAGCTGTAGTGGATAATGGGTTAACAACTTTGACCTCCAGGATTTACTCCTTAGGCAACATTGTGTCTTCGGCAATCGACATATTAGAACAAGATCTGGCCTTGTTACAACACGGGCAATCTCAGCTACGTTCTATTATGATGCTAAGCTGGACGCTACAATCTTTGCGTGCAGGCTATATGCCCTGGCATTTTAGAAACACCACGTCTCTGTTTTCAGAATACAATCTGACTGATCAACAGACAGAAATGGCACAAAGGGGAGCCAAATATACAATGCTGCGTATTGAGAAACTGGAAAGGTTACCATTCACTGTAGCCGAATCACCATCAACTGAATGGCTAATTCATGGCCAAATCACTCTGCCGGTCACTACGTTTCAGTTTCAATATTGCCTTGAGCAAATGCAGGCAGGCAAATATGAAAAGATGGGTAAGGGTTACATTAAGGAAACTTGGGAGTTACCATATAGATACCAATGCCGGAATGGGGATCGAGAAGTATTTCTGAGCGGTGCAAACTGCAAGAACGCTTTAAGCGGTTCTCTCATGTGTCAGGATATTTCACTACACGGAGCCTGTAGCGGTTCAGTAGCAAACCTATCGTGTCACATGACAGGGACCCCAACGGCCATAATCACACCGGTTTTCCAGCTGCTCTCGAATGGGAGTTACTTGATGCTAAATGATCAAGGTTGCTGTGGGATGCTTCCGGGCGTCGCCTATATGGTCACTGTTAACTCCAGGGTTACTTGCTGTATGCAAGTATTGTTTCTGCCACTGAACACAGTCAGGGAGGCGCCGCTATGGCCTTCACTGAATGTTTCTTTCATACAATTTGATACTCTGAGCAGACTGCAAGCCATGCTTTTACAGCAACCCGTGCCCTTAACCTCCACTCTAGAAACCTTTGAACTTCAAGTTCCAAGGACCTCGACTGAGATACAGGCGCTTATACGTACGAACTGCCCCTTTCATTTTGTAGAAATGGTGGGTCGTATCTTCAATATGTCTGATACGAGCGGTATTGTACACCTCTTTAAGACCATAGGGTCAGGACTGTTAAGCACCTTTCAGACAGTCCTCGGAGTAATCCCAAATTTTATACACTCCATCTTGGGAAGCGTATTTGGAGGACTCCCGCTTCTCCTATTCCTGATTGCAGGGGTCCTGTTTATAATACTACTGCTACGCAATGGACGGCCCAATTTCCGAGGAAATGGTGAACATACTCATGGAGCGGAAGTACCGTGAACGCATGATACCGCTTCTGGGCATTTCTTGCCTGCGAGAACTCAATGCCTCCTGGTTTCTATCCTTTCGACCAGTCTGGGTAGACTGCATCTTACCTGTTCTTCGATGCCTGTTTTGCGGAGAAGAATGCACGTTGGATCTTTGTCTAACGTTTCCATCAGATGCGCCTCCGGACACGGATACAATGCTGGACCCCATAAAGGCCCACGCTCTGCGTTGTCCCCAGCGGCTTCCAATTCTGATGAATGCATTCCTGGAGAATCCACAGGTGCTGTTTGCTCCTGCTGGGTTAGGTGACTCCTCCACAGGCACCCAGGTAACAACTGCCGCACAAGCTGCTGCAGCACCGACTGTTGGCAGTGCTACATTCCATCTATGTGCGATTGATGTTCTCTGTGAGGCGTTGGATTTGTCGTCTGCAGTAGCTCACACAGATAATGTTGTGCTTCCCAGCCAGGACACTTAATCTCAAATTGGCTCATCGCGTCCTGGGAAAGAATTCGGCTTCTCCACTCGTTTTCATAATAAACGAGCAAATTTGGAACATTTCCTAAATTGACACTTTCGCTTGAGAAAAGCATGGCCTTCTTCCGCTTTGAGTGAAGCAACTTATATAGAGAAACAAAATAGACATTTCTTTTTTTAGTGGCAATTGGAAATAGCTGAATTGTAACATTTTTTTTTTTTTTGAAAATGTTTCACAATTTTAAAACCATGTTTTTACTTGCTTTTAAAATGTATTTAAATTGTCCAGATTTTAAGTATGGTCATTATCATCCTGTTCGGAAGAGGAGTGGGTGTTATGTCCCGTATAGAGGCCCTAATGTAGACCCGTTCATACATGCCCTAAAATGGACGTATTCGTATTTGCCCTAATACGGTCATATTCGTACTTGCCCTATTATGGTCAAAGCCGCATATGTCCTATTACGGTCATAACTGTACATGTCCTATTATAGTCATGATTCCTTATATAGGCATGATCTTTCACCTACATTGCTCCTCGCTAGTACACAACGCGCTCTGAGGGCTGAACGTTATCTAGTCTGTGGTTTTGAATACAGCAGGGTTTTTCCCAAACACAGACCCACACTGTACTCATCAATTATGCATGGCTCCAGGGCCGGACTGGCTACCGGGCGTTTTGGCATGCTGCCGAGCTGGGGGCTGATGTCACTGCGGTGGGGGCTAATTTCGTTGATGGAGACCTGCGTGTGCTACGAAATGAACAAAGCAAAACGAATTTTGTTCAGCACACGCAGGTCCCCATCAACGAAATCAGCCCCCAGCTCGGCAGCATGCCAAAACGCCCGGTAGCCAGTCCGGCCCTGCATGGCTCTCTAGGAATACACCACCTGCATAATATGTATGTACAAAGTTCACCCCTGACGTCTTCCTCAAGTCTAACAAGGGCCAATACAAACCATACGAAGCAACTAGAGTCTTCAGGGTATAAGTACACCACATCTTACCCCGGTAAGACAGAGGGAACCAAGACTTCCATGCTGACACACTGACCCGAGACGCTGAGGCTCCTGCATGCAGTCGCTCCAGCTGACAGCGGTCTAACACAGCCCTTGCGGGGTGTCCAACTCAAGACCAGGACGGGGTCCCACACTCTCTCTATTCAGGTAATGGGGTTCGACTAAATCCTAGAAGGATTCTTGGCTCTTAGGCCTTTAGACCTACACACATGCTAGGTACACTTAGGTACATCTGGTTAGGCATCGTAGGAGTACGCGCACTTTCATAATGGTTTTTATATTCATGTATGTAACCATTATTATTGCAATATGGTAGAACTGTACTATCCCTTCACTTTGATCGTACTGCTGACAATATATCTCTGCTATTGTCTGCTGGTTGCTACAGCACATATATTTTACACTAGAATAACAACTGTTCAATAAATACTTATTGAAACGCCCAGACTGTTTATTCTGTGTAACTCTCTGAGACAAACCGAATAAGTGAGCACGAGTGACTGAGCAAAAAGTAGTACATTGTTTCCACGATTCTGAGGGATCAGGGTTGTCATGATCTAAGGTTGCCAGGAACTAATTTCTCCCCGATAAGAGGAGATTCTAGTGGCACTGTGAACTAGCTAATGCAAATCCGGCTAACATACGCGATGGCGGTGCACAGAGTCAGTCTAACACCAAGCCCACAGTGTATGTTATCCAAACGCGCAGGTCCTGCATGGGTACTATAGGAACTACACGACAGCCCCCGGTGCCCAAAGAGGCTTGGGGAGGGGATCAAACATCCCTTCGCCTTTAAAAAAAAAAAAGGACTCAGGGGAAGGGGTCCCGGGCCCGAAGTGGCTTGGAGAGGGGGGCTGTACTACTGGGGTGGATGCAGGCAGCCAACCCCATGCTGTGTGCAGCATGAGGTTGGCTGCCAGCGGGGGGGGGGTTGGACAGAAGACCTGCCACAGGCCCTGCGGGTAACCCCATGGCCTGCACGGCAAAAGGCCGTGTGTGGCATGTAGTTGGGTGCCTGCCTGAGGTTTGGCCACACTGCTTGCGACCAAACCCCCTGTGCAACATCGGGGTGGCTGCCTTTAGGGGGTTGGCTGCAGGGCCTGACTTGCCATCACGGCCGGACTGGGAACAGAAACCAGCCCTGGCAACTCTGCTAGACCAGCCCCGGGGGTGGGGGGTGCTAGTGTGAAGCACCACTTTTTTTGTTTGTTACCACCTTCGCTTTTGTAAGAGGGGGCGATATTGCACCACTGCTACAAAACCGGCCCCCAGTAACAAAACCACCCCCCATGGGTCAAAAACTGCCCCCCATCCTTCTGGTCCACTGGGAAAATGCCCGGTGCCCGCTACGGCCAGTCAGGCCCCGCTTGCTGTGCGCGGCAGGGTGTTTGGCTTTATGTATGGTAACAAGATATTACCTTACGTTGAGAAAAAACCTAGAAATATAGTGAAAAAAAAAGGTTAAAATAACGTTATAGTTAGCCAATAGTTTGGGTGGGATCTATTGTGACAATGACAAGATGGTCTAAGAGTAATGAAGATTATCGGTAAGCAACTGAGGCAATATCCATGTGCCTTGAAAAAATGAATGTGACCTTGTGTATTGTAACTGGTGCTCATATAAAGCACTCCAATACCATTGGGCCAAGTTCGCACTATACAAAACTCCAAAACTATTTAAAATTAAATTTAAAAAATCTGCAATAAAAACATGGTCTTGACGATGTCATCTTGCAAAGTGCCGTTGGCTCATAAGTCGGAACTGCCTGAGGGTATCATGCATAAGCATTACATGGGGTCAATTAGTCACCAGCAACATTCAAAGAGACACAAGCTTGAATGCTCTCAGACTGAGAGACTCTCAGTATGTCAAGTAAGCGAGGTGAGAAGGGCCCTGCAGTTCTTGAGAACTGGGTGAGGCGTGCATGATAAATGTGATAAAGAGAGGATAATGCAAAGTCATGTGCTCTCCGACACACTTTGTAATAGTAAAGAACTAGAGTGCTAATTTGCCAGCCCTGGGACTCCTGCCTCTGAATGAGTCTGCCATAGGATCGTGCACTTTCCTATGGTCACTGACTTTGTAGGCGAAAATGGCTCTTTCTCAACATGAAAAGAGACTGTAGTACTAATCGGGAAATTGTGCTATAAATAATATATATTTTAATGTACATTCCCTTACAATTTACACTCAATTAAAAGGATTTCTCAGACAAGTACAATTTTAACCATGAATTGAGGGCTTGAACGAGGGAACAAGTGAAGACTTCAAATAGCATCTTTTTGAAGGGTGCAGAGACAGAATATAGAGTACAAAATATCGAGTTGCACAAATATGGAGTCATTAATATCGTGGGTCAGAAATATTGACAGCAAGAATATCGTGGTCAAGAATATCGACTTAAGGTAAGTAATATCGATTTTAAAAATACGAAGTGTTTAATATCGTTTGTAAAAATATAGGGCCATATGTATGAAAGTTTGGTTTGCGATTCTCAAATAGCGAATTTTAGAGAATCGCTATTTGAGAATCGCAAAACGAGATGTATGTAGGATTTGCAATAAATTTTGCGAATCCTTCATATTCCTTAATTGCGAATCGCAAATTGCGATTCGCAATTAAGAATTCCTCCCATTCATTCCTATGGGCCTAGAGGCCCATAGGAATAAATGGGAAGACATTCTCAATTTGCGATTAGCAATTAGAGAATCGCAAATTGAGAATGCAATTTCAAGGGTGCCAGGGTGTCAAAAGGACACCCTGTTGCACCCCTGAAATGTGCATGTGTGCACATGTGGCACACATACATGCCCTAAGGGCATGTATGTGCGCCACATGGCACTTTGAAAAATGCAAAAAGTGCATTTTTAAGTGAAATCGCAAGTTACCACCAACTTGAAGTTGGTGGTAATTTGCGATTCCTTAAGCCCAAATTGCACTTTTTTTGTGCTTCTTACATTGCATTTAAGGAATCGCAATTAGCAATTCCTTAAATGCAATCATAAAATAGGGAATCGCAAAATTTGCGATTCCTTATTTTACGAGGGGGTTTCAGTGTGATACATTGCACACTGCAATTTACGATCAGTAAACGCCGAAATTCTGCGAATTTCGGCGTTTGCGATCGCAAATTGGCTTCATACATATGGCCCATAGTTGTTAAAAATATCGCTTTTATTATTGTTATGTATTTTAGTATATATTTTATATGTATGTGATGTATGTTTTTTGTATAAGAATTGTTTGTATTTTTAATATATGTGTTAAATTTTTTGTAGTTATTAATTTTTTTATTTGAATTTTGCGCTTTTAGTTCTGTAGCAGGTTGTGGGTTTATAGGGGAATAGGGTGGGAAGTAATTTAATTATATTAAATTTATTGATTACATTTTATTTATTAATATTTGTTTAATTGAGATGTTATAGTGCTAAATGTGTAAAGTAATTTATTATTAATTAATTAATAATTGGTTTTGATTAATTAATTAATTAATTAATTGGTAATTAATTATGGTAATTAATTGTAGGTGTGTGTTGTGGTCTTTATAGGTGTAAAGGGTGGGAAGTAATTTATTTTTAATTTATGAATTAATAATTGGCTGATAATTAATTTGAATTAATTAATTGGTTATTCATTTTGGTAATTTTGTGATTAATTTTAGGTGTGTTTTGTGGTGTTTATAGGTGTAAAGGGTGGGAAGTAATTTATTTTTAATTGACGAATTAATAATTGGTTGTTAATTAATTTTAATTCATTAATTGGTAATTAATTATGGTAATTGTGTAATTGATTTTAGGTGTGTGTTGTGGTTTTTATAGGTGTAAAGGGTGGGAAGTAATTTGTGTTTAATTAATTATATATACTTGTTAATTAATGTTGATTATTTGATATTTATTTTGGGTAATTGTCTATTTTGTGTGTGTTGTTTTTACTTTTAAAGAGGTAAAGGGTGGGTATTAAATAAATTTTAATTATAATTTTAAAATAAGTTTTAATTGTGTTTTATTATTTTATAGTGTAATGTAGGTGTGTGTTGTGGATATTATAGTGTTAAAGTGTGTGTAGTCAATTAATGTTTATTAGTTTTTTTACAAATAATGTTTTTTTCATTCATTATTAATTATGTTAACTATGTAAGTACATTTAATTAAAAATGTTGAAGTGTTTAGTTATTGGTGTGGTGTTATAGGGTAGGATAAACACATTTATGTTTTAATTAATTTTTTGTTTGTAAATATTTTCTAGTTTAAAAGAATTATTTTTTTGTAAATGTATTTATTATTTTATTTTACATAATATTTGTAGGTTTTTGTTATATGTAATTAGTATTATAATATGTGTTCTTTTTTATATGTTTAATATTTTTTAAATTTTGTTTATTTTTTTTAAATATATATATATTTTTTCTAAGTGTTTGAGTGTGAATAGTATTTTTTTTTCTCCGCTATCCAACACTTTCCCTACTGTTGCAGTCACTGGAGTGGGAATAGTAATTTTAACCCCTCACGCTATCCAGCACTTTCCCTACTGTTGCACTCTCTGCAGTGGGAATAGAAATTTTTACCCCTCCGCTATCCAACACTTTCCCTACTGTTGCACTCACTGGAGTGGGAATACATTTTTTTACCCCTCCGCTATCCAACACTTAATAATACTGACGCTTATAAAGCGCGACAGCTACCCCAGATAGGGGTGTCCCGGCGCTGAAGCAACAGGTAAATGCGCCCAGAGCGAGCACCAGTACCAACAAGCCCTCTCTAGTCAGCCGTAAAGAGCCATGTCTTCAGGACCCTTCTAAAACAGGCTTCGGAATTGATCTGTCACAGGGGCCCTGGCAAAGCATTCCATAGCGACGCCGTTCTGACTGTGAAAGCTCTGCCACCCAAACGTGATTTCACAAATCGTGGGGTACACAGCAAATTATGAGAATTGGATCGCAGAGTACGAATTTGCTTATAAGGACACAGTCTATCCTTCAGATACCTAGGGCATTTACCATTAAGGGCCCGGTAGGCCAACATCATAGCCTTAAATTTAATTTGTTTCTCGACCGGAAGCCAATGAAGCTTTTGTAGGTGCGGAGAGACATGCTGTCGAAACGGTATTCGATAGACCAGCCTCGCAGCCGCATTCTGAATCATCTGAAGCCGGTAGATGGCATACTTGGGAAGGCCCAGATATAGACTATTAGCGTAGTCCAGCCTGGATGTGACTGTGGCATGGACTACTGCTTTGCGGCAGTCTTCCGGTAGAAAGTGTAAGACTTTCCGGAGATTTTTTAGTTTGCTGAAGCAGGTAGCAGAGACCTGCTGTATCTGAGTTGAGAAAGAGAGGTCCGCCTCCCATCTCACTCCTAAATTTCGGATACGTGTAGCAGGGTGTGGAAGAGGACCCATTTCTGACGGCCACCATAAATCAGAGTCTGGCACTGTGCCTTTCCCAAAGAACAGAACCTCTGTCTTCTCCGCATTAAGCTTTAATTTATTCGAGTTCATCCATAGGGCTATGTCGCGAAGACAGCCCTTAAAGTTCTTGAAGGCATCTATCGTCCGCTCCTTAAATGGAAACACTAATTGGGTGTCGTCAGCGTAGGAGATCGCCTTCACTCCCCAGTTGGCGATCAGGGCAAACAGTGGGGCCAGATATAAGTTAAAAAGCAAGGGACTCAGAGCTGAGCCCTGGGGGACACCGCACCAGAGCTGTTTAGGTTCAGCTTTGAACGGTTGGAGAGCAACTCTCTGCGTGCGCCCACACAGATAGGATGTCAGTTTAAATATTTTTTCACAGTTGGTTTTAATTTATTCTAGAATTTTCTTTATATTTTAAATTATTTATATATATATTATATTTATATATAATTTTAAAGTTTTAAAATAAATTAAAGATAATAGTTTAATAATTATTTTTAAGTAAAAATATATATGTATAAATTATGTTTGTGTGTTTATTTTTTTTAAAGTAAGTTAATTTGTAATATTTTGTAAAAATGTATATTAAATTTAATTTCTTTTGTTAAAACGAATATTAATATTTAATATAATTAATATTTATTATTTTATTTGATATATATATATATATATATATTTAAATTGATATTTTTTACATTTATATTTTTTACATCGATATTTTTGATTCAATATTTTTGTACTGACCTGTGTAGGTATGGGAGCCAATATTTTTGTAGTCTATATATTGTTTTCGATATTTTGAACATCGATATTTTTAACATTGATATTCTATCAGTGAACCTTTTTGAAGGATGTGTTCACTCTCGAGGCACAAAACTGTGAGCTTCGTAAACACTGTACAATGATCCGTGTTTATCTCACTTAAAAATGTAGCCCTGTCATCAGCATACAAGTCAGAAAATGCCATCTTTTTTCTTGCACAGGTTACTAATTGCTGGTGTTTTCATTAAGGAGGAATGAAGTGTCATAGAGAGAATTGGTAGTCTGAGGTTACAGTTGAAGACAAGGGATATTGGCTTTGTATGGGGAAATCTATTATTCATGTAGATACTCTAAACGTTGACTGATTTAAAAATTCACCCCAGCTCATTTTTGAATCATCGTCAGGGCTACTGGAATTATGGAACCAGACTATGGAGCAAAGTCAACTAAATTATACAGCAACGAAAGGCAAATTATGCTGCATAATGGAGCAAATTTTGTGATAGTATACTACTTAACTATTTTGTATTTTTTTACACAGGTTGTGCAAATGTTTCACCTCATAAGTGCCAGCATAACCCTCAAATACCGCATAGGGAACAGAAAAGTGACCAGTCAAACTCTGTGAAGGACATTTCACTGTGTGGCAGTACGTGTTGCTGCGTTTTTAGTAACTTTTGATCCATTTGAGCTAGATTTAGTTTTTTGTTAAATCTGTGATTTATGTAGCAGCTGATAGATTATGTGGCAAATGCAGCAGAGCCATAAAAATGCCGAAAATGCTGCAGCTGCAGAATCACAAAATTCCAGTGGTCCTGATCATCATGCAGCAACTCGTGGACTGTTGAAGTAAGTGCACACGCTGCGGATAACTCATATTCTTGAAAAACAGGTGTAAGGTACTCAAATTGTCCAAGGTATTCACGTTTCTGCAGTGAGGAGAGCATTCCCTTGCTCGGTTAAGTTTACCATAGCACCATAGGCCAGGCCATCAGCCAACAAACACCATTTAAAGCTCTCAGGTTGTCCCAGGAAAGCAACCTATCCAGTCCTGTGTTTTTTCACTAGTGGTAGTAGTATTTTGTCTAATATAAAAGCAGGACTACAATTACCAGAGTGCAACTTAAACGCAGGACTGGAAAAGCATGGATCGATAGGTCACCTTCAGGTCCATCTATCTCTGCATAAAAGCAAGGCTGTCAATGGTACAAGGTCCACACATGAGTAGCTCATGCAGTCAAGGTTTTTCACTTTGCATTCTGGGTTGTGTAGTCCTGTTGATCCCTTTATGCAATCCTGAAAAGAAGTCCCAGAAAACAAAAACAAAAAAGTCATGTTTGGAGCAGCTAGTAAAAGAGACCTGGGACACTTCAGAGTAAATGTGAGACGATGCCAGTGAAGTAAATGGCAGAATACAATGAATATTTTGGTCATTTTAAAGTGCTGCATGAAACCAGCTGGAGTGTGACGTAGCAGTAGCGGTTCCTTTGGTGAGGCGGATGAGCGTCGCCCCACTGCACAAAATAAAAAATAAAATGACAATAACTATCGTTATTATCATTTTATTTTTCCTATAGCTGTCAGTGGCTCTCGGGTGGGGCAGGGCTGGCGGAGCAGGGAGAGGAGTGGTTTGCACTCCTGAAGTGTGCACAACTGTTTGGTCGGCCCTCTTGGGCCGGCCACACAGTCATGCGCACTTTGCATGTTCCCCATCAGGCTGCATTACACAGCCTGGTGAGGAACATGCAAAGCCTTCCTGTCCCCGTCTGAGCGCCGAACAACGGTGCTCAGACCAATCACAAAGCTGCATTGCAGCGTTGGGATTGGCTCAGGGGAGCCTGGGAGCTGGGTGCTTCCTGCTGCTGGCTGGGAGTCTGCAGGAAGATGACGGAGGACGCAGGAGAGGACGTTTCAGGTAATTGTTTTTTTTATTTTCCGTTGTTCCGTCCTTCAGCCCGCCCCCACACCCGGGGCCGGTAGCAGCCGCTACTGTAACCTAGTGCTGTGTATAGCAATGGAGCTGACATCGAAATATATTGAGGAAAGGGAAATAATGATTAGGTCAGCAATGAGTGACTTTCAGTGGCGACAACAGCTGCATAAGAAAACAAGCACTGGCAAAGCCAATAGGTCTCACTTTTGGGACCTTATAAGTGTTTGGCCGGAGCTATTAGCTTTGCTAATGTGTTTAAGCGATGTTGTAGAGACATGTGGCTTGTGTGCAGCATGTTGCAAAGTTACAATAAAAAAAGTGTTATAAGCATTTGTTACTTTCTCTATAATTAAGGTGAGATTATGTATAATTGACCGTCCCTATTGAAAAAAAGATTTAATATAAAAAATGTTTAGTGTATGACTAAAAAGTGCACACTCGTCCGCAGCATGAGGTGAGCCAGCGCACCGCTCTCAGAGGTGGGAGAGGGAATGGATACACACACTACATCAAGCTCCCGAAGACAGAGCACAGAGCGCCATATGCGTCTATTGAACAGATCATAATGTACACATAATGCACACGTCGTAGAGACCATAAATCATGGTAATGTCCGCACAATGAAACGCCGTTCACAAACTCGACTCAGATCGTCATATTTCATATTCTGCACAGAGGAAACACTGCACACACCATGCGGTTCTCACAATGCAGTGCACATATGGCAGATGATGCACACTAAACTTTGTATACTACTGTAGCACACCCTGGCCATGTATTTTACTCTGCACACAACATACACTGATGTCAGTACACCAGCTGAACTTAATGAAAATCAGGCTGTACACAAGATGCACACGGCACACTCTGCACATAGCACTTGCAGCATTCATAAACTAGAGAGGAAACCAAACTCCCTCAACCCCTGCAAAAAACACAAGGAACGATGATGTAGTCATGTCAAATTAACTACCAGTCTGAGAGCTATTGGCATTTTGAATGTCCATGTCTTTTAGCCATGTGCTATGGAGTGTAGTGGGTGTATGTGGATTGGTGAGTAGTGGAATTCTGTGGGTTGGATTTGAATGGCTTGTTTTGGAATCGTGTGGGATGGAATTGAGGGGTGTTGAGTGGAGCTATGTGTAGTGGAATGATGTGGATAGTAATTATGTGGTATTGGGTGTACTGTGATTATGTAGAGTGGGATTATGTGTCATGGAATATAATTATGTGGAGTGGTATTGTGTATTGTGGAGTGTCATGTAGTGGAGTAGAATTATGTGGTGTGGAATATTGTGGCATGATGTGGATTTCTGTGCTGTGGATTGGATGTATGTGGTCTGTAGGGGAATTGCGTTATTGAGTGGAATTATGTGGTCACTTGTGGCCAATGCAAGAATAACTGTATAAAAAACAGCAGCATTTCACAGATGCCATTGTGTACTGCATACATCGGGGTAACTGGAAAAAAACAAGGCTTAATCGCCACTCAATTAATCAATCATGCAATAGCTGAGTCCATGACGAAGGAATCCTAAGACCAGCCTAAGACGGTGATCTGTACGTACTCAAACAACTCCCAGGATGAGCACAGATAGGTTCAGAAGGTTACAGCTGCTTGGGGCCGGACAATGAAGAACAAGGGATACAAATTAGAACACGGTTATGAGTTATGATGGAAACCCATCAAGGGGGTTGGAGAAGCGAGAGACTAGATGTTAAACAAGCCTGCTTTTTCCACTGTAGGGAAGACCGAGTAGTAGTAGTAGTAAATATCTTTATTCGATTTTGCATTAAAACCATAAAAGCACATCATATACAATTCATTAAAAGAAGGAAAAAACATTTTGAGAAGAATAATTGGTTGAAGAAACCGAGACTATCTGTCTCAGAGGTCTGAGTTAAGTTGCTATGAAATTTTAGTAAAGTGCATGATGCTAATACCATTTAAAACCCAAAATAAAATTTGTACTAAACCAAAAATAAAATTTGTACTGAAGACCGAGTAAGGGTAATATGGTAGCTGTTCAGTGGTCTAATGAACAATATTAAGGTGAAACATGTCCACATGGTGCTTCGGATGCAGCTTTAATTGCTGGATATTTGCAATGACAAATACATCCCTTTCAAAAGTGGCACTTTCTACAACAGTGAAAAATCAGAGCAGTACCCCAAAGAGTTTCATCATTAAATCAAGGGAAATCTGGGTCTTATCACCGTATTTCTCTTTCCCTACCTAGACCCTCCTCTCCTCTTTCAAAATATAAACTTCACTTGCTAGACAGCAACTTCCAATTCCCATATGAGAGGCGGCAAGACAGAAAGAATTGCATTACAAAAGAGGTTAAGTAGAAGGGAAGAAGGAAGGAAGAATAGAGATGAGCTATAAAAATAAGTTAGGTAGGGACAGACATTAGGCCTGTTCTTCCTATTCTAGGAAATACACTCTAAAGGTAGATGTTTGGTGCACAATATTAAAATTAAATGTATCCAGATAGCACTTGGAATGCAGTTTCAAGTACCAGATACTCTTATTCACTAATTCTCTCCCCCAGCCTTGTCCTTACTCGTTCTATATATGGACTCTGGTAGCTAAACATTGACCTCCGAGCCCCAAACAGGAGGAGCAGGGGAGAGAGGAGGACAGAGGAGTAATGAGAATGGCACAGCAAAAGCAGAGAAGTAGCAGGAAAAGGAAGTAGGGCCAGAGAGACAGATGAAGCAAAGAGGGGCATAAGGTAAAGAGAGGAACATGAGACACCCAGAAAGAAAGATAAAGAGTGGCAGAAAGAGTAAGAAGTAGGTAGAGAAAAAGAGTTCGAGAGATGGGTGAAGTTTTAGAATGTGGTGGAGAGGGTTAGATATAGGGAGAAGGAAATGTTGAGAAAGAGATAATTGGGGCACACGGAGGTTGAGGTAAGTTAGGTAAGTAAGGCAGAGAAGGGTAGAGGTAGTCATGTAGAGAAGTAATGTAAGGAAGAGTAGAGACAATGTAGAGAGAGTGGTGAGGTGAAGGCAAAATGAGAAGAGGTACAGAAAAACAGGACAGGTTAAGAGAGTAGTGAGGTATAGAGAAAAATGGGTGAGGTAAAAAAAAAAAAGGTGAGGTTGACAGGTGCAAAAGAGAGAAAGGGTGGGATAGAAAGAGTTGTGAGGTAACAATATGTTTGAAGGGGCATATGTAGAGGTAGATGAGGTAGACAAGGCGAGCTGACAGAAGGAGATGCAGAAAGAGATTGCAGAGAAATACAGAGAAGTAATGATAGAGAAAATATTGAAGACAAAGGAATATAGAGGTGAGGATAAAGAACAGAGGTAGAAAGAGTGGAGGTGGAGATGTGCAGTAGTGAACAACCGGGGAAATAAATTGAGAGATTAGGTAGTGAGAGAAAGATGTGTAGTACGGAGAGAAATGAGTTAGAGAGGAGAGGTAGAGAGCGGTGAAGTAGAGAGGGCCTAACAAGATAGAGAGGTTAAATAGAGAGAAAGTTGGAGGAAAGATACAAAGGTCAGGTGTAAACCGCTGTGAGGTACAGATAGAGGGGTTAAAGATGGGGTAGAGTGAGGGGCAAAAACATACAGAATTAGTGGTAGATCCAGAGAGTGGTAAAGAGAGAGAGATAAGGTTGTAAATAGAGGTGTATGGAGATAGAGATGAATTAGCCATGTCTAAGCTAGAGAGACCTGACATAGAGAGAGGGGGTTATGAACTTAAAGATGGGAGATAGGCAGTACTGAAATTGGAAACCATTTACTCCAAGAACTCATAGATTGGGGGTGAAAGTCAGCAGCGGGCAGTGCAGGTAAGCGCGGTGGGGCGGGGCGCTGCGGGGGGATGTCGACAGACAATGGAATAGGAGTTATTTATTTAATTTGCCCAATTCCATCGTCTGCCGACATCCCCCTCACCCCGCCCCACCCCACACGCTTACCTGCACCGGCTGCTGCTGGTGAAAGTGTGGCAATGGTAAGGGGTAGAGTCACGAGGTGTGGAGTCTGGCAGAATAACTTTTTTTAAACTCAGCAGCAACTTGTCAATAAGTAGAAATGTGACAGTAAATCTCTTCTGGCTAAATGAATTGGTCAAAAAGAGGCTGCATGTTAAAATATCCTAAGGGGTTAAGGCACCTGCTGCAGAGATCTTTGTGTGCCCAGCAAATGTCAGAGGATAATAATAATAAGTTAGGTCAGGTGATTAATGCGCTTGCTGGGTACATCTGTGTTTTGCTTTGTGGTAGCATTTTTTTCCCTCAGAAAGCTGCATGAAGAGCTAATGTCCCTGCTGCAATGCTCATCATGTAACATGCAGATCACAGATTTGTATTTTATCTAGATAGGCAACTGTTACTGCTTTTGACACAGAGGCCCTTTTGTTACTTGCAGTTCATAATTTGCAATGCTTCTAATATAGGACAGTGAGCTATGACCGGCATTAGCGAACTGAGTGCAAAGTGCATGGCATGGGTTTAGAACTTTGTATTTTTTCTCAATCTGTCTTTATTGAAGGTTGCTAAAAAGGGTTCCTTTGGATACTAACAGACTACCCCAACCACTGCGTTACGATTTAATTCCTGACCATGCACTCTTTAATGCACAGTGCCTTCGGAACTGTCACCAACTGCCCAAGGGTGCAAAGGTTAAGTTTGGATACTGAATCCTTTGTGCCTGGCAGTCAGATTAAAGCAGAATCCCTTCTTAAGCATACTGTTACTATAGTGGGACGTCTGCTTGTCCAATCCCATTACTAGGAGGCACCTTTGATGTGGGGGCCCTAGGCCATTATTCCCTTTACTCTTAAAACGTTTCTGCTCACAAAACCAGCGCTTTCAACACAACTGCTCGTGTGCAAGATAGATTCCTCTTGCGAAGCAGGCTAGACAGGAGCATCGATCGTCGGAACTGACTGTATGTTTTAAATGCCTCAGTTCAGAGTGCAACTACTAGAACTCACCAGTGTGTCTTGTGCTTTTCTCTTGGTTGTCTTCGTCACTGGCTTTCTGCACCAAATATAAATGAAAAAACTGCACCGAAGAGCGTCGCGTATAAAAGCGGACGACACAAAGTTTTAGTAAGGTCTCCAGCCTTACCCCCGTATACTCCGCAGTGAAGACGTCTAGAGTTTCACTGCAACTGCGAGAATCGGTCGCAATTAATCAAAACTGTTGGTGCAGTCAAGGAATCTTTTCCAGTTTTACCTTCGTATTCTCTTTTAAGTGATTGGAGCATTAAGCCACTAAGCTCAGCGTTGCTCAGGGGAATACCGTGCAGAAGGCACACCCAGGCCAAGCCAAGCGCCTGCAGTGAAGGAAGGCGTTCTTAGGTGCTAAGATTAGGTCATTGCTTTAGTGTTGCCTCTTCTCCTCCAGCAAGAGCACACAAGGTCATTCACCAGCACCGAGAGAGAACCCGGGCCGGGTAGGCGAAGCTGGACCCGATGGGGGCCCGGGTAAAACGCCATCCGGAGGCGGGAGGCGCTCCCCCACCCCCGCTCCTATTTGCATGCCGGTTAGGCCGGCGGGGGCCAGGATTGGCCCCCTCCGTACAAGGCGAACCCCCCCCAATCAAGGGGCGAGCGGGAAAGAGCGAGGGGGGGATAAAAAGGTGCCAATGGCCCAACCAAGCACATACACCCTCCCCCCGCATCCTAGGAAGGAGAAGAATACCTGCTGACCGACGGGCTGCTGGGCTGCCGGGCTGCCGGACGACACTACTTTGGACGATCGCCGACGACTGGGCTGGTTTTCGCGCCCTTTTTTCCATAGAGCGTCCGCTCCTGCATTCCACCGCCAATGGCCAGCCTTCGGCCCCCGGGCTTGCTTCGCCCTCCCATCCAGCGGGCTCAGCCGGGGTATCAGCAGGAACTTTTGCCGGGAATAGCGTGAGCAGCGTCGGCGGGGGCAGCGTGCAAAGAGCCTCCAACAACAGCGGATCGGCGGGAAAGATTTCACGGCGGCGACAGCGTGATCGGAGCCTCCACCCCCACGTCTGTTGCAGTGCCGAGTGAACGGGGTGAGCGGCAGGCCTTTTCCGGCGGGAGCGTAGCAGCAGGACTCCATCGAAGCGGGGGCAGCGTGACCGGAGCCTCCACGCCCGCATTTGCTGCACAGTAAAGCTCCCGGGGCCGAGCAGCGTGATCGGAGCTCCCACCGCCGCCTCTGCTGCAGCCGCCGAGTGACCGGGTGAGCGGCGGGTGCTTTGCCGGCGGAAGCGGAGCAGCAGGAATCCCCCGAAGCGGGGGCAGCGTGACCGACGCTTCCACTCCACATTGAAGCTCCCGGGGCCGAGCGGCGGTGATTGCCGAGGGGGTTTTTTCCCCAAGCGCCCTCCCCTGGGCATCTGTAATGGGACCGGGCAGGCAAAAATAGACTCCACAGGACACAAGTCAGCACAAGAGGGGGGCGGCGCCAGGCTTCTTAAAGGGTAAGTAACACTGTACACAAAGCGTGGTGGAGCAGAGCTAGGGGGAAGAACGAAGCTGCCCCAGCTCTCACCTGGACAGAGATCGACGCGGGAGGAAATTTTCTGGGCACACTGGGCCCGGGAATAGAGGCTCCAACAACATCAAACGTGCTTGGGGACCAGGCAGAACAAAGTGATAAAGGCAGCTGGGCCAGTGCGACGCAGCGGAGAGAAAAGCTGAGAGGAACACACTCGGCAGGAGCTGTGCCGGGGCAACTGGAGCAGCAGATGGCCGGCAGGAGCAGATCGGCCGGGAGGAAAACTCAGCCCCCGGCCCGTTTCAGGGAGAACCAGGAAAGGCCAGCACCACCGAAGAAAGGCCAGAAATGACGCCGCGAGGGATCGAGGCCAGACCTGGACGATGACCTGCAGGCCATTCTGGAACAAGCCAGGGCCCTGGTTGCGCTGAAGGGACGGAATTGGATGGACCAGCAAATCAGGGAGGGGGCCCAAGGACAGAAGAAAAGGCAGCGGCAGGCATCCCCAGCACCGACGCCCCCTGAGAAGGCGGCAATAAAGGGGTCTGTAGCCAAAACGGCGGCCCCTAAGAAAAGCAGAAACGTGGCAGGCAACAAAGGAAAGGGCCCCCCGCAGGCAAAAAGCAAAAAAGCGGCAACGCCAGAGCGAGTATCTAGCTCGGAGTTGGAAGAGAGCAGCGATGAGGAGGGGTCTGTGGCCAGCACGGCAGCCCTTCAGGGGAGTCACGAGAAAGAAAGCAGCTCCGGCAGCAAAGGACATGGTAAGCATGGCACGCTGAGCAGCAAGCGCAAGGGGGGGCAGAAGGCCCAAAACAGCCTAGGGCAAAACGTTAACTTGGGTACCCAACTAGGGGGGAACAACGTGGTGATACAAGGAGCCTGGCCCATGCACATGCCGTGGCAGACAGGGTAAGGCCAAAGGCGGCCAGAATTTCAAGGGGAGGCCTGGACAGACGGGGCGGCACAGCCCACAGCATGGATGCCCTGGTGGCAATGGCCGGGGATGGGGGCTCCATTCCCTGGGAACACGGCATGGGGCGTAGGGGGTCAAGGGGGCAGCCCAGCGACAGGCAAAAAGGCAGACAAAGGGGACCACGCAGAAAGGGCGACAAGCAAGGAAGCAGGCGTGGCAGGCCAGGTGCATCAGGGCGAGAAGGCAGGAACCGAGACGGCCTCAGGGGCCTCAGGGGGGGAGAGCCCAAACGCGACCAAGACAGGGGAGGGTCCGGACAGTAATGGGAAGCCAGCCAGTGAGTACCTGCGCCGCTACCCAAGCGACCCTCCCACAACAACGAAGATGTTAGGGCTGGCCAATCTCATCCCACTTACAGTGAAGGAGAGAATTTGGAGAAAAGAATTCATAGACATTTTCTCTCTGTTGGAAGTGCGCAGGCAGGTTTAGACCTGACGGCGCAAGATAAAAAAGATGAGGACAGGAGAACCCCGCGGAAACCTAGGGTAGAACGATCAATAGAGAACTGGTTGAAGGCATTCCGAACACTGGCTTGCGTGTTCATCGAAAAATTCCCACAGAGCGCAGCGGCACTGATCCTTTATGAGCAGAAGGTACACGAGGCACAGCAACAGTATCAGGGCGATGCCTGGCTGCATTACGATGAGGGCTTTAGAGAGAAAATGCAGGTGTGGCCCATAATAAGCTGGGACTGCCAGGACATGAAGGGGTTCTCAAAGCACATGGTGGCGGCCAGGGAGGGCGTTGGCGCAAAAGAAAGCAATTTTCGTCCCTACGGGAGTAAGGGCAAATTCGAAGGCCGGGGAAAAGACTTCAAGGGGAAAAGCCAAGCTGGGACCAAATCAAACAAGGCATGCTGGAAATTTGACAAGGATGAGTGCAAATGGGGAACATCATGCAGGTTCAAACACGCTTGTGGGTCATGCGGGGGGAACCACCCAACCATTCGCTGCCGGCGAGGCGCAGGGCCAGGGTCAGACAAAGGCAAAACAGGCGCAAAGAAATGAGGCGCTGGCCCCTACGGGTGGGGCCAGTGGGGAGGGGGGCGGAGGACAGATGCTACCAACCCCCATAAAGGCAAGCAGACTGCTACACCTGCTGAAGGGCTATCACAAACTAACAGACAGACAACTGCTAGCGGAAGGTTTCACAAAGGGGTTTCCAATCCCATACAGAGGGCCCAAAGGTGCACAAGAGAGCTTAAACTTAAAATCGGTCAGAGAAAACCCCGGGGTAGCAAAGCAAAAGGTGGGGAAGGAAGTACTGCTGGGGCGGGTAGCTGGCCCTTTCCCTTCCCCCCCAATGAAGGACATGGTGGTATAACCACTCGGCGTAGTGCCCAAAAAGGAGCCAGGGAAATTCTGGCTGATCCACCACCTGTCCCACCCTGAAGGAGAGTCCATTAACGACGGGTTGGAACAGGGAGCTTGCATGGTAGCCTACGCATCAGTGGGCGATGCAGTGGATCTGATTAGACAGGAGGGAAAGGGGGCCTTGATGGCAAAATCAGACATAGAATCAGCGTTCAGGCTGCTGCCGGTGCACCCAGACAGTTACCATTTGTTAGGTTTCAAATTAGAGGGGGAATACTACTACGACAAATGCTTACCGATGGGATGCTCGATATCATGCGCACATTTCGAGGCCTTCAGTAATTTTCTGGAATGGGAATTGGGAGCGCGCGCACCAAAGGGGGGGCGTGTCCACTACCTAGATGACTTCCTGTTCATTGGAAGGGCAGGCACAGATGATTGCACCAACCTCCTAGACAATTTTGTAAGGATGGCGCAAGAATTAGGCATCCCACTGGCGCAGGACAAAACAGAGGGCCCAACCACTAAACTGGATTTCCTGGGTATAGAGTTGGACTCAGTTGCTGGGACATGCAGGCTGCCACCAGAAAAGGTAGCCGACCTGCTGAACAGCATAAAGAAGCTGAGGCAGCAAAGAAAAGCGACACTGAGAGAAATACAACAGCTGCTAGGAAAATTCAACTTTGCCACACGAGTGATCCCTGCAGGGCGCACATTTGCAAGGCGATTGGCATGGCTTACTAGGGGCATGACACAGAAACAACACAGGGTCCGCATCACGCAAGGGGTGAAGGAGGACCTGGGGCAATGGGAAAGTTTCCTGGCAGATTTCAACGGCACCCTAATATGGCGAGAGCCGTGGCCACAGGCAAGCGAACTGAAACTGTACACTGACTCGGCGGGGGGGTACGGCTTTGGGGCAATACTAGGGACCGCATGGTCGGCAGGGGGTTGGCCTGAAGCTTGGCAGAAGGCTGGACTAACAGCGAACATATCCCTGCTAGAGCTGTTCCCCATAGTGGTGGCCTTCCATATTTGGGCCCCTCAGCTAGCGAATAGACTGATCACACTGTGGTCTGACAACCACGCAGTGGTACAAGCAATTAACACAGGGTCTGCACAGTGCCCGGCAGTAGCAACCCTGCTGCGGAGACTGGTGGGCTGCCAGCTAAAGGGCAACATCGCGCTCAGGGCGAGACACATCCCGGGAATAGACAACTCAGTTGCGGATGCCATTTCTCGTTTTCAGTGGGACAGATTCAGAGAGCTCGCCCCAGATGCAGGCAAAAAGATGACCACAATGCCAGAAGGGCGTGGTCCTGGGTGGAAACGGGTTGAAGACATTACTGAACAGTGCATTGGCCCCAAAGACAAACACACGCTACAGTAAGTGCTGGGAAACGTTCAGGGCTAGAACAGGGCTGCGAAAGGGACAGCGGGCCTCACAGAAGGAGGTCTTAGACTTCATCGAGTGGTCATTTATGGCAGGGAAAAAGAAAACCTGGGCCCAGGCACACTTAAACGCAGTATCATATTACGCAAAGATGGCAGAGCAGGAAGACCCAACCAAGATATTCAGATGCAGAATGGCAATGAAGGGCTGGGGCAGGCTGCAGCAGACAGAGAAAGACTCAAGGCGCCCCATCCACTACAGCACGCTGCAGGGGATGCTGGGGGCACTAGCAGGAATCTGCTCCTCAAGGCAGGAAGAAGCGCTCTTTAGGGCAGCCTTCACGATGGCATTCTTTGGGGCATACAGGGTCAGCGAGTTAGTAGCCCCATCAGTGGTAGACCGAAGGACCGCATGCATCCAGAGGGGGGACGTAGACGTACACGAGGGCTACATGGACATACTGTTGCGGCGGTCCAAGTCAGACCTGGCAGGAAAGGGAAAATGGACCAGGATACATTGCATTAAGGATGCAGCTTGCTGCCTGGTGTGCCTACTGCAGGAACACCTGGGAGAAGGGGAAGGGAACATTGGGCCACTTTTCAGGCACAGGAACGGCTCTTTCCTCAGCCGCTTTCAATTCATAGCAGTAATGAGAAAAACCCTGGAAGCAATGGGTCTCCCTGCACAAGAGTATGGCTCCCACTCGTTCAGAATAGGGGCAGCCACCACGGCAGCGGGGCTAGGTCTGGGAAGCGGGTTGATTAAGGGAATAGGGTGATGGGCGTCCAGCGCGTTTAAGCGTTACATACGCCCGACTATGTACTGAGCCCCACTTCTCCCACCCCGTCTAGGTCCGGACGCTGCACAGATGAAGGTGTGGATCATGGTGCACTCATACGTGACGCGGGCCCAACAATGGGCAGCAGCCAGACGCGATTTCGGCGGTATATGGCTGCGGGACACCGAAATAAAATGGTGGGGACGCTCAGGAATGAAGTGGGACCAACTGCTACCCGCGGTGCGGGAAGCATTGCAACAAGGTGGCCGACCAGACGCGGTAGTAGTCCACCTGGGGGGAAACGACTTGGCAGCAGTAGGGAGGCGTACGCTACTGGAGGACATGCAGAGAAGCCTCACGGCTTTGGCGCGCCTGATCCGCCCCGCAGAAGTAATCATTTCAGAGATCATAGTGCGGAAGGCGTGGCGGGGGGCAGTGGATCTGGGAGCAGTGGAAAAGTTCAGACGGAAGCTGAATATCACCATGGCCAAAGTGTGTAGAGCCAATGGATGGGGCTTCGTGAGACACGGGTTCATAAACCTGAGGTCCCCGGGGTATCATAGGGAGGATGGGGTACACCCCACGGGGGTGGGAATGGACATGTTCCTACTGAACATTGTGGGGGTACTGGAGCAGATGGGCTTCAGATAAGAGAAAAAGAAAGGCCGGGGTAGGGGGAAGCTCCCTCCGATCGGGGAACCGTAGGTAGCGTGGCGGAACAAAACACAACAAAGTTAGTAAAAGGAGAAAATTTACTAGAAGGTAGATGGAAGGCCCTCACAGTGTCCTTGGGATGCCTCACAGCAGGGGCACTGAGGAGGCCAAGGGGGGGCGTGCCAAAATAGATATGATGCTCCCGCAGGACCCTTGGGATGTCTCACGGCAGGGGTACAGAGGGGGAAGATGGCAAGGACTCAGCCTCAGGAAAGGTAGAGTAGATGCTCAAGTATGGTCCTAGGGAGGCCACACGGCAGGGACCCCTGAGAGAAGGGAGGGCCCACGAAAGGGTTACAGGGCGAGCGGGATGGCACTTGCAGCTCGGGCAGGTCCGGAAGGTCCCCCTCCAAATCGGTAGCAAGTTGAAGCCTAGACCCGCGAATCGGAAGCCCAACGAAAGGGACCCCTCCCTCTCCCGGGATATTGAGGAGGCTGGGTCCATAATGCAAGAAAAAGGCTTAAAGAGCAATGATGTAAATATATAACATGGACAATGAATGTAGATATGACCATAAACGGTTTTGAAATGTATAAACATGGGAATGAATAAACTGCGACCTTTTCAGGCACCAAAGAACGTGGTCAGTGGTGATTTTGGGAAAAGCGCGCCGTTGGTAAAAGGGGAGCGGGGAGGAGTGAATCGCCGCCTGGAGGGGGTTTGACAGCGCACACTGGCACTCAGTGAAACTCGCCCCGCTCCCTGGTGCATGAGCGCCAGTCACAAACTGCAGCACGCGCATACTCCGCAGCAATGTAAAGACCGTTGGTTCTTTTCCTTCATAAAATACTTTTGCTGCAAAAATGACAAAGCATTTAATTTATTGTCAAACACTAATTTTTATACACCAGGATCATCACAAAATTCTAACATGAATGTGCATGGAGGCATAATGCACACTAAGGTAAGCATACCGGTAAATATGAAACTTCTTCTAAACTCCTGTAATATTTGGCACTCTTGTCGCAATCTTGCAATAGTGTCTGCCTAACGGTACTGAAGCACTGTTATCCCAAACCTAAACAAGGGCCAGGGCAGCCATGCCCTTCTACGGTGCTGTGCTGATCCCTTTGCAATGGCAGTGAAGAAGGAGCCGCCTGAGAGCGTGCATGCAAGCAAAAAACATGCTGATCGGAAGAAATAAAATTAAACAATACCAATCGGTGAAGACAGAAGTATCAATCCACATGCAGTGCACTGCCCCATTCCCTTGTACTTACTACAGACCAAGAAGACCTGGTTGAGGGAGCAAAATGGTGGTCCTTTTGTTCGAGGCCAAAGTAAATAAAGAGGTGGTCATGCAAGCTGCGCTGAACAAAAGAAAAGTAGCTGCCATTGTTAAAGATAAAGCGGCAGCACGTAACACCAAAAAGAAAAAAATGAATCACGGCGTGCAGGGCTGATCCCTTTGCAATGGCGTGAATAAGGAGCGCCTGAGAGCGTCTATGCTACTGCATGCAAGGCAGACAAAAATACGGTGGCACATGTGAAGCATGCAGTGACTTTAAACACAAGCGCTAGTGTTCTGGACAAAATTAAAAGTTAAAAAAGAGTGCCCGCACTAAGAGAAATGCCGGGAAGCTAAATGACCCATGTAAAAGGGCCAATTGGTATGGGCGTAACAAACACACCAAAAGGAGGGACAAATGGCACCAATGCACCACACAAAAGAAAGACAGCTCTAAAGGCACAGGAAGGAACCTATGAAAGGCAGTGAGCATGGCCATACTGCACAAACTGAATACAGCATGTCTCGCAGATCAGCGCAAGAGTACTGACTCTAGAATCGACCTAAAAACACAAGGCCCTTTAGAAATTAAGAATTACTAAATGTGAGAGATTTCCGGTGTGAATGCTAAAAGTATTGATAGTTTCCAGTCACGCACTTGGTGTATATCAAAGGAAACTAAAAAAAAATAAAAAAAAATTTGGTATAGCTTGCTCGAGAGGAGCTCCCAGACATGATTTACTAGGTATAGAAGCTTCATACACGTTAACAATTCTTCATTCTTTCCTGAGGGACCTTAAGCATATGATGAATTGAAAAATAGTCAGAGAGGAGAGACAGCCACGCTATGATGAATGGAGGAACAAGGACAAAATGTATGAAGGTGGTACAGGGTGAAAAGATAAAGCAATGCTCTTTATTTTTTGGGAAAAGAGAAGAGTTGGAAAAAAGCTAGCAAACAAAACCTCAAAAAACTTGCCAGTATACACATCATTAGAGAATCAAAATTTCATTTTGAAAAATATTTCCACAAATGCATTAGCAGTCCTTCCCTTCCTAAAAACAGAAATAGAAAGAGCATGACATTATAAATAAATAATTGAAATTGTGTATATATATCTGTGTGTATATTTGTGTAAGTTTGAGTGTGTGTGTACATGTATGCGAGGATGTCAAGCGAATAATATTTATTGCCTTTGTTGAGAGTGTTGGGAGAAGCTCACTCATGAGTCATTATACCAAAAACTGTCTTACTGACCCTTCGCTGACTACACCAGGTGACTGTCAAATTTAGTGCAGATCTGTCCATGGGATCAAAAGTTATAGGCAAATCAAATTATGCACTTTCAATGGAAAGTGTATGTGCACGTGCTCTCAGATCCTGGCTTCTCCACATAACCAAATTGTGTGATATATAGCAAATCTCTTTGCTTCACTATGTGACGCTGACACTGCAGAGGCTCGAACCTGGATCCCCAACGGCCGACTTAGGAGCTGGGGATCCAGATTCGAGTCTCAATCTCGGCTCAACATCCTGTTATTCTGGGCAAATCACTTAATCTCCCTGTGCCTATGGACAGTGCCTAGAGACCCTCACGGGCGATTAGCCGCTCTATACAAATCCAAGTATTTATTTATTTATGTACACTTTTTCCTAACCAACCAATTTGAGTGCTCACTGAAGTCATTCAGTTCAGGATCTGCACTGTACAAAAACCTCACTTGCATATTGATAATACAAAATAATCTTGCTTTACACCTAAAAAAAGTTCAGGCCAGATATTCAGAGAACTTCTCTGGCACTTCTTTGATAACTCGTGGCAACATCGTAAGGGCACCTGGTATTTATTCTTGAATGCTTCATGTTTAAAGAAATTATTGCTTTTAATAAATGTCACTCAATAATTTGATGTGATCATGTGTCCTTAATTGAGACACTAGAAATGTCTAACAACGTTCATTTTTCCATGTTAAAAGGTATTTATCTTATTTATCTAAGACATTTCTTACCAGTGTCCATTATGGAGATGACTAGATACACCATTTTTGTAAGCGCTCTAGTGGTTATTTCTGGCACACCATAAAAGGAGCGCCGGGGCACGGACAAACATCTTCCCAGGCTCGTATTTTTAGTATTTTATTAACTACTTGCAAATATGTCTGAATTTGTTTAATTCTGTTTTCGTGGGAGGAGCTGTGAGAAAGGGGTAGGAGCTGTTTTATTGCACTTAAAAAACTGAAGCACCCATAGTGGTTTCATGCACATGCATTTTACTAAGGAAGTTCTACTCAGAACAATTGGGGAATTGAAACCTGTTAGTTGATTGTACATTGTAATCGGCACTCAGCCATGTTCAGCGCCAGTGTCCATTATCAAGACCACTAGAGATGCCATTTTTGTTTGCGCTCTAGTGGTTATTTCTGGCACACCCTAAAATGAGCGTCGGTCTTCGTCTAGCCGTAGCCGGGGGCTAGAACCCCTGGTTGTTCTCCCACAAATCAGTTAAGGTACTCTTCAAAAGAACTCTTGCTCTTAAATGTGAGTACCAATAAGAGCTGTTACCACTTTATAGACCCTATGAGTGTATCCCTAACTTGTGACATATGTAAATGTAATTTCAGGATGCATTCTACATCTGCACAAATTGAGTCATTAAAGTCTTCCATTGACAAAAACAATATGTGGCAGATGTATCTGATTAACTGTAGATCGCTGCCAAGACATAAATTAGATCTGTGTGCATTTCTTGATGAACATCAGCCGGAGGCCTTATTTTTGACTGAAACATGTCTTCGGGAAAAGTACACGCCAGGCGTCCGGCTCATGAGGATATGCTATGGCTAGGTGTGATGGGCAAAATAAAGTGGGCGACGGGGTTGCCATAATTTATAAGGAAACTTTGAACAGTATATTTGCTCCTCTTGATATTCCAGGTTGTGAGAGTCTTTCGTTTTCCATAGACCTCTTCCCTATCCTCATCTTCTCAGGGCTATTAACATATCGTCCTCCTACCTTGACCACTCAGTTTCTACAAGCTCTATCAGATATTTTGGCTAAACAGATTCTACAGAAGGCTAATTTTAACTTCCTGAGTGATTTAAATCTGCACTTCAATGATACCAGTTTCAAAATTCAAGGATCCTACTGCAGGATCTATCTGCCATTCAACTTACACACTTGTGAAGAATGCGACACACAAAGAGGGCCATCTTCTTGACCCAGTTTTTACAAATCTATCCAACATGAGTACAATATTCCTGTTCCGGTGTGTTGGTCAGACCATTATATTGTCCCCCTCCTCCTTGTTAGGGAAGTGAGGACAAGCTCACCCTCCCAATCACCAAGACTAGGCCGCTACTGATCTAAATTGATCCATGCCAGTTGGGAAAATACCCTTTTAAATTCAGTAACGAAAGTAAAGGGTGAAATATTGGAGATGATTCAAATGTTTAATGAATGGATCAAGGTCTCGCCTTGACAAGCTCATGCCTATGAGAATTCCTAAAAGGGGATGATTGCAAGGCCGGGCTCCTTGGTTTGATACGCAATCAGTGGAACATAAGAAAGAATGTAAAAGGATGTAAAGGAAGTGGAGAAAAACTATGATGCGATTAGCAAGCTAAACTAAAGGAAAGTAGTAAAAAGATATCACTACATAAGGGAAGCTTGCTCCACCTACCTTGCTACGAGGATTGATTATGCTTTAAACTCAGCAAGAGAGCCATTTAAAATAGTCAACTCTTTCATGAATCCTGCCAAAAAGCACACTACACCCTCTCCGTCTGACTACCACTGTAAAATGCTGAACAATTATTTTCAAGAAAATGTCAATAATATTTCTATCACCTTTGGAGAGAAAGTGATCATGGTAAGTCTATAGGGGGGTCATGTTCCCCACTTACCTTTTAGTGATCTGGTCTGAGTAGGGTTTGACCCTGCTGTGTGGCTGGCCGTGCAACGGACGCTGATTGACGCTGATCGACGGACTCCCATACTGCGCTCCTCGTCACACGCTCACTTCCTGGAACGTGACGTGAGGCGCCGAGTCGACGAAACGCTGCACCGCTTCAAGTCCGAGAGAGCAGAGAGCGGCGAGCGCGGAAAAAAAGAAATTCAGCTTAGCGAGCCCCAACGACGTTGGTGGTCTGCCGGTGCTTGGCGGTCGGCAGGTGTGGAGGGAGCACGCGCTTGTGCTTCGGGGCCTGAATGAGTAGGGACGGCCCCCACAAAATTAAGGAAATTAAGGAAACTGGGACGTTTTAGAGACATCTAGGGAAGCTCAAGAAAGGGGGGGGAAACATAAGGCGAATAACAAAGTCAGGGAGGTGTAGGGGCTAAAGTCCCCGGCCCAAGGTAGGACTACCCCTCCTCTCCCCCACCCCCCTGGCCGGAGCCCATCACTATTAGCCCAAATCCAGCAGCCTTAGCAGGGGGCCAAACCACATTTAAGGCGCTGTTGCAGACAGGAGGTCTAGCATTGGACACATCCTGGCATCTTGGAAGACTGAAAAAGTGTAAAAAAGTGTGAAAATCGGAAGGAAAAGCAAAAGATCCGAGGCTTGCAGCACTTCCAGCGCTTCAGTGTGAGTCACGGCCAGCCAGCCATCCCACAGAAGAGGTAAGTGTTTTTCTATTTTACTTACATCTGATACCAACAGGATACCATTGTTATATAAAAGTCATCTTCATCAACCATTGTCTCAGAATTAGTTACGCCAGGTATTAGTCCAAAAACGGTAAAGGGTGGTGGAGGATAAACAGTGAAGCAACTCATTGGTAGTAAGGAAGCCGGATCCTCATACCCTCTACTCAAATTGCCCTACACCCTCACCTTAAACAACCTCACAATTATACGGGACATAGAAGGGGGTCCTGAAAGATGGCACCAAGGAAGCCAAAAGCATGCAAAGCGCGAAAAGACCACCTTACACTGATCAATGAGTCTACACTTGAAAACGGGACCCTTGTAGAGAGTATGGATAGCCCTGAGGAAAATGAAAAGAGGGCTTCAAAGAGAAACACAAGAGAGAAAACTACAATTGATAATACTCAACCCAGTGTGAAAGGGGGGGGCGCTAGTGTCAAAATCAATAAAGGACTTTGTGGGCAAGCACTTCAAGAGGATGCATACCCCAATGAGAACCCAGGACTCTAACAAAGAGCAGTTAAATGAACAGGAGGTTACTGGATATTGTGCCCCAAATTTAGATGCATAATTTTTTAACCAAAGTAACCTAAGCCGAATTGAACCCAATTTGGAACCTAGACTTTCCTCATCCCCACGGATATTTTCCATGACCGGTGCCGAAGAATCAGAACATGAAGAGAATGCCTCAACGAATTAAGGAGGGACCAGAGAGATGATACGGGCCCAGCTATAAAGTCCAAGACCGATAAGGGCATGGGGCAATCTGAAAATCTAGGATTTGAGTCCATTGAAGTGTTGGCGCATAATTTCACATTGGGCATAGATATATCTGCAACACCTTCCGCCTCAATGTTGGACATAATGTTGGTGTTGCAAAAAACCTTGCAAGGTTTATTATAAGTAACAATGTTGAATAATAATACACTAAAAACCCATGAAACTCAATTTCGGAAAATTGTGGGCGAATTGCAAGGGAATAGGGGCCTAATGCCATCAGTAGGTAGACCGGTGCCTAACACCCCTATTCAGGGTTGTGCCGGTAACCCTGAGAAAGTGAATAATTTGCAGGAAGTTTATATCTCTAGATGCCCGATTATGATTAAGAGATGGGGAGAACACACTTGGTATAGGCTCTATAATCCACGGAGTAAAATAAGAAGGTTGGTGCAGCAACAGGAGTAGCGAAAGGTCTTGAAGAAAGGAAGGGGTAACGGGGGTGTACATCGAGTAACCCCACAAGAGAGAGGAACTCCCTTAAAGAGTAGTAGGGTATGAGGAAATCAAAGAGCTCATCAAGAGTGATGCCTTTTAAACTAGGGGGGAAAAAGGGTCAACAAAAAACTACTGCTAAGAATTGTAGGGAGGGTAAAACGGTGAAAACACGTGAAAATACGCAGGAGGGAAAAGAAAACCTTAGGAACTTAGCTGAGGGCGGAAGGATCCCAAAAATAATAACCAGTAAGAAAAATAAGCTGGGAAGAGAGAATTTGGTTACAACAGCATTAGAAGCCAGTGGCAAACTGTGGCTATACTTTGAACCCTCGGAAATAGAGAAGGGAAGGAAAAAAACAAGGAAGATCACACCCTTAAATCGATCCCAACTTTTATTATCATTCTCAAAATGCCCAAGTCTGAGAGAAATTGGGACAAAGGATCTGAGGCAGGTAGGCTTTAGCCATAATAACAAAGGCAAGGAAATCACCAAGGTCCAAGTCTATTCAGGGCTGGTAAAGGCTGCTATTGTAAAAGCCGAAAAGGAGATATTGAAAGAAGGGATAAGGATAATGCCAGAAGTGAAATTGGAGGGAGGTAACCAACAAGGTTGTGCCTTTTTGAAATGTCATGCAGGATTAGGGAAAAGGCAGGTAAGGCTGATAGCCGGGGCATGCGGGGAAAGAGAAAACATCAACATAGCTGTTGAGAACCCAGAGCCTAGTAAACCTTGGGGTAACTGGAGTCCAGAAAGTAGCCATCTAGGTCCACCTCGGTTGGATCAGAATGAGTTTGATTGCCTCAGCGATATTGATGAGGAAAATGGGTTGTCACATAGCATAGGAGGTCAAACAAAAGTCGAAAGTATAAAACGACTAGCCCAGTGAGTCGGGATCATTTGTTTGCATGAAACATGGCTATGCGACAATACCCCTGTAATTGAAGGCTTTGCCCAACTTCACAGGCCTGCTAGGAAAAAAAGGTTTGGCCGCCCCTCCGGGGGGATTATGACACTCACCTCAACCAGGATTGCAAAAAAAGTAATGTTAATAAATGCGTCATGTAAATGGTTGTGGTTTGCAAGGTATCCCTACTGGTTACAGAAATGAAGTGTGACTACCTGATACTTGTGAATGTTTACATACAATGGGGTTCCCAGGAGGAGTGTGAGGTGGAAATAGGGCATTTTAGGGAAGACATGGATGTTTTGCGTGAAAAGTATGAGAATGATCTGCTTATTGTAATGGGAGATTTCAATCATAAACTGAATCCCAAAAAAGTAGATCCCTGGTTCAAAGAAATATTGAGCTCATATAACAGTGCCAGCCGACTTCCCCAATTGCACTCCCACTAGACAAGATGTAGCACTAGGGAAGTACTTGGGGTCAAAGGGGTTATTTAGTTTAAATGGCAGGATGGAATCCGACCGCCCAGCCAAACAGACCTTTAGGATAGGTACCCAATACTGCCCCATTGACTATGTGTTTACACATGCCTGGAATTTCGCATTAGTAAAAGGGTTCTAGATAACCTGGTGTAAAGGCAGCAATCATAATGCACTGTTGTTAGAAATGGGGGTCTCTAGTTGGCAGAGGTAGGTACCTTTGACCAAGTAGGGACCCTTGCTTCTAGTCAAGGTAAGGGGGCTACACTCCTAAATAACCCCTGCTCACCCCCTTGGTAGCTTGGCACGAGCAGGCAGGCTTATCTCAGAGGCAGTGTGTAAAGCATTTGTGAACACATACAGTAATACAGTGAAAACACTACAAATGGACACCACACCAGTTTAGAAAAATAAGTAATCTTTATCTAGATATAACACAAGACCAAACAACAAGAATCCACAATACAATACTCAAAAATTTGACTTTCAGATGGTAGAAATAGCTTAGTTCAATGTAGATGGTAAATGCGACACTTGGTTCTCAAAGTACCAGGGATGCGTCACGCAATGCAAACAAAAGGGTCGCAGGGAAGTTGATGCGCCGTTTCTTACACTCAGGGGAGTGGATGCGTCGGTTCCTTAGTGCAGCGCAGGGGAGTTGATGCGTCGCTTTCTTACTGTGTGGGGAGTTGATGCGTCGTTTCTTACTGCGGCCCGGTGACGATGCGACAAGATGGCGCCTTGATGCGATGTGACGATCCGGTGCGATGCGATGCGACAAGATGGCGTCTTTGATGCGATGCGACAACGTAGATGCGATGCGTGCATGCCCAACGGCCGTGCGGCAAAATCGATGGTTTCTTGAGCCGCGACAGGCCCTGCGATGCGCTTCTCCGGTGATGCGACGTCAACCTCTGCGGCGGCGGCACGCATCTCCGGTGATGCGACACTCTTCGTCGGTGATGCGACGGCAAACAGCTGCGGCGGAGGCACACTTTTTTGGCGATGCGACAGCAACAGCTGCGGCGGCGACACGCTTCTTCTCCGTTGCGTCGCGCTTCCAGCTCCCAGCGACACGCAGACACTAGAGGTACCCAGAAGAACAGCAGGCACCTCTCTGCAGGTAGAATTCCCAGCAAGGAAATTCAGGGGGAGCTGGTGGTGAAGTCTTGGTGTCCCTGTGACTTCAGACAGGAGGCAAGCTCAGCTTCAAGCCCTTGGAGATCTTCCTCAAGATGATAAAGTACACAAAGTTCCTTTTTCCCTCTTCCTTGAAATGAGTAACCACTGTAGGCCAACCCCAGACAGCAACCAGCACTGGGGCAGTCTCTTCCTGCAGCTTCCTTGGTTTCTCTCCTTGACAAAGGTCCGTCTTGATTCCCAGAAGTGATCTAAAGTTCTGGGGTCTGGGCCCCAGTATTTATACCAGTAAATCCTTTGTTCTCTGAAGGCAGAGAGTGTCTGTGCCCAGCCAAAACCAGCTCTGTCCTCCCTGGTGCAGCTTCCTGGCAGGAGGTGGAGACAGCATTGTTGAAAGCAGACCTGGCCCAGGTAGCTGAAAGGAAATCTCCTCCCCCTACTCTCTATCCTATGAGGGCTCAGGTCAGTGAAAGGAAATCTCCGTCCCCTACTCTCTATTCTATGAGGGCTCAGGTTGGTGAAAGGAAATCTCCTCCCCCTACTCTCTATTCAATGCAGGTCCTATTCTGCCCAGCCCTGACCCATCAGACTGCTGGAGCCAAGGCCCTCTCCAGCCCCCTGTCAGTCACAAATCAGACATGGAATACACAAACCTAGCAGAGGCATGCTGGATGGTTAGGCAAGAAAATACATACTTTCTAAAAGTGGTATTTTCAAACACAGAATGTAAAAATCACCCACACTAAAAGATGTATTTTAACATTCTGAGTTCAGGCATACTAAACTTTATTTTCCTATCTTGTTCCTAGGGTCAGTTAGGATTATAAGATGTTATAATCAAACTGCCCATTCTGGCCTATGGGAACAGATAGCCTTGCAATAGTGAAAAAACGAAATTGGCTGTAATTCACTATTAGGACATGCTACACACATCAGGGCATGTCCTACCTTTTACATACAATGCACCCTGCCCTTGGGCTTACCTTAGGGGTGACTAATATGTAGAAAAGGGAAGGTTTAGGGACTGGCAAGTGGGTGCACTTGCCAAGTCGACATGGCAGTCCCAGACTGCACACAGGCTCTGCAATGGCAGGCCTGAGCCATACTTTACAAGCTGCTTCCGTGGGTGGCACAACCAGTGCTGCAAGCCCACCAGCAGCATTTGATCTACAGGCCCTGGGCACACATGGTGCACTGTACTAGGGTCTGACAAGTAAATCAAATAAGCCAATCATGGAGTCACTAATCCATTACACAATTTACAATAGGGAGCACTTGCACTTTGGCACTGAATAGCAGTGGCAAAGTGATCAAAGCATCTAGACCAGCAAAAACATAGTAAAAACACAGGAGGCAACAGCAAAAAATGGAAGGGAGACCAACGTCAATGGTGCCAGGTCTAACACGTGTCCCCTCCAGCTGAAATGTGGGGAGAACTACCCTACCTCTTGGGAGTTCTCTTCACTAAGGCGGAAAAATTTGGACAGACCATCAGCATTGGCGTGCTCTGTACCAGGGCGGTGTTCCACCATGAAGTCCATCCCCTGTAGGGAAATGGACCACCTCAACAGCTTTGGGTTCTCACCCCTCATCTGCATCAACCATCTGAGGGTCCTGTGGTCTGTCTGAACCCGGAAGTGAGTCCCAAACAAGTATGGTCTCAACTTCTTCAGTGCCCAGACCACAGCAAATGACTCACGCTCAATTGCACTCCACCTCTGTTCCCGTGGAAGTAACCTTCTACTAATAAAGGCTACGGGTTGGTCTAGGCCCTCCTCATTCATCTGTGAAAGAACAGCCCCCACACCATGCTCTGAAGCGTCTGTCTGTACAATTAATTCTTTAGAGAAGATGGGCGCCCGGAGCACGGGTGCTGTGCACATGGCAGTCTTCAGGGCATCAAAAGCTTTCTGACAGGTGTTAGTCCAGTTCACTTTCTTGGGCTGCTTCCTGGAAGTCAGCTCAGTCAAGGGTGCAACAATGCTGCCATACCCCTTGACAAACCTCCTGTAGTACCCAGTGAGTCCTAAAAAGGCTCTCACCTCTGTCTGGGTCTTGGGGGTTTCCCAAGCCAGGATGGTATCAATCTTGGGCTGTAGGGGCGCCACCTGGCCGCTCCCAACCTGGTGTCCCAAGTACACCACAGAACCCTGCCCGATCTGGCACTTACCCGCCTTGATCGTGAGGCCTGCCTTCCGCAGCACCATCAACACTTCCCAGAGGTGGCGCAGATGTTCTTCCCAACTGGCGCTGAACACTGCAATGTCATCCCGGTAGGCGGCACTGAAATCCTCCAGTCCAGCCAACACCTGGTTGACCAACCTCTGAAAGGTGGCAGGGGCATTTTTCATCCTAAAGGGCATAACCCGGAATTGGTAGTGCCCATCTGGTGTGGAGAATGCTGACCTCTCTTTTGCCCCATCAGTCAAGGCGATCTGCCAGTACCCAGACGTTAAATCAAACGTACTGAGGTACCGGGCAGCCCCAAACCGATCAATGAGCTCATCAGCTCTGGGGATGGGGTGCGCGACAGTCCTGGTGACTGAATTGAGTCCTCGGTAGTCCACACAGAACCGGAGTTCGGGTGTGGCACCAGGCGCGGCAGCCTTTGGGACCAAAACCACTGTGCTGGCCCAAGGGCTGTTAGAGGACTCAATCACCCTTAACGCAAACATCTTGGAGACCTCCTCCTTGATGCAAGCTCTCACCCTGTCAGTCACTCTGTAAGTTTTGTGCTTGACAGGAGGACTGTCCCCAGTGTCCACATCATGGATGCACCAATCAGTGACACTGGGAGTCAGGGAGAACAGATCAGGAAACTGTCCCAACAGTTGGCGACAGTCATCTTGCTGCTCAGGGGCCAGGGTGGAAGAGAGGTTTACACCATCCACTGACCCATCTTGCTCTGTTGCAGATAGGAGGTCAGTAAGAGGCTCAGTCTCCTCCTCCATTCCATCATCTGTCGCTAGGAGCATGCCCACTTCGGACCTCTCCAAGTGGGGCTTCAGGCGGTTGACATGTAGGACCTGCAAAGGGTTCCTAGGAGACCGCAAGTCCACAAGTAGGTGACATCGCTCTTGCGCTCCACCACCTCAAATGGTCCGGTCCACTTATCCTGGAGCGCACAAGGCTACACGGGGGCCATGAACCACACTTTCTGGCCAGGCTGAAGCTCGATCAGAGTGGCATTCTGATCGTACCACCGCTTCATTTCATCCTGGCTGGCTTCCAGATTCGACTGAGCGAGTTGCCTGAAACGCCTAGTTTGGTTTCTGAAGGCCAGCATGTAGCTATATACATCCTGGGGAGGTTTCCTGGGAGCTTTCTCCCAGCCTTCTTTTACCAAACTCAGAGGTCCTCTTATAGGGTGACCATACAGCAGTTCAAAGGGACTGAACCCTAAGGACTTCTGTGGCACCTCTCTGTAAGCAAAGAGAAGGCATGGCAAGAGGACGTCCCACTTACGCCTCATAGGTTCCTCAAGACCCATTATCATGCCTTTGAGGGTCCGGTTGAATCTCTCAACCAGCCCATTACCTTGGGGGTGGTAAGGAGTGGTGAACTTGCAGGTTACACCACACTCCTGCCACAGGGACTTCATATACTTGGATATGAAGTTGGTACCACGGTCTGACACCACCTCTCTGGGGAACCCCACACGGGAGAAAATCCCCGTCAACGCACGACCCACCACGGGGGCCGTCACCGACCGGAGAGGGATGGCTTCCGGGTACCGGGTGGCATGGTCCACCAAGACCAGGATGAACCTGTTGCCCATGGCTGTCTTGGGATCCAGAGGCCCCACAATGTCAATGCCCACCCGTTCAAAGGGGGTACTGACCACAGGGAAAGGCTGGAGAGGAGCCTTTTGCTTCCTCCCACTCTTACCACTTGCCTGGCAAGTCTGACAGGTCCTGCAATGAGTATCTGAACTCTTGCGCATTTGGGGCCAATAAAAGTGGGTGACAAGCCGTTCAAAGGTCTTGTCTTGCCCCAAATGTCCTGCTAAAGGCACATCATGAGCCAGACCCAGTAGGAAGGCTCTGAAGTGCTGGGGTACCACCAGCACACGGGCTGACCCAGGCTCAGCAACCTTAGGCTCACTATACAGGAGACCATTCTCCCAGTAGATCCAATGTGATCCAGACTGATCACCTGCTGCCTGGTTTGTGGCCTGTTGCCGCAAACCCACAAGAGAAGGGCACTTTTTCTGCTCCTCACAGAACTCTTCCCTGAAGGGGCCTCCTTCCTGCTGCCAATGGGTCAGCTCAGGCAGGTCCCCCAGTTCAGCTACTTGTTCCCCTGTAGGTTCCAGGGCATCCCCCTCAAGGTCTGCCTCCTCCTGGACCATGGGAACTTCGGGGCCGGTTTCCTGCGCCCCTGCCTCTTCTCTTTAAGGCAGGCACCTGGGCCACTCTTTCAGGCTCCAGGTCCTCTTGAACACCCTTACTGGCTGCCATGGACCGGGTGGTCACACACGCCCACTCAGGCAAACCCAACATCTCCAAATGAGCTCTTCGCTCCACCTTAGCCCAAGGGGAGCGCTCTAGATCATTGCCTAACAGACAATCAACAGGCATGGCTGGCCTCACAGCTACTTGAAAGGTACCTGAGACCCCCCCACTCAAAGGGAACCTGGGCCACCTTACAGTGGCTTTCCGAGTTGTCAGCGGCAACTACAGGGTAAAATGCATGGGGGATCACCTGCTCTTCAGACACCAGCCGACAACTGACAGCTGTCACACTGGCTCCAGTGTCTCTCAGAGCCTCCACCCTATGGCCATTGATGGTCACCCACTGCCTGTATTTTTTAGTGTTATCAGGCAGTTGGGTCCTGGGGACCACCTCACAGTCTCCTAAAGAGACTAGGGACATCTCTGCGGGACCCCACCCACCTTGGGCACCCAATTCCTCCCCCAGGGCTACTCTAGCTATCTGCCGGGGCGGTGCACTAATGGGTGCTGCATTTGCTTTCAGGGGACACGTAGGATCATAAAAGCGGTGGCCCACCAGACCACACTTAAAACATTTCGGGGGTCCCTTATGAACAGATTTATCTGTCGGGGCCCCGGACTTCTTCTCAGGGGGAGGCTGGGAACCCTTCCCTTGGGGATTACTTTGGGGCCCTTTCTGGAACTCCCTCTGTTTACCCTTGTCCCCCCCACTCTTCTGCTGGTGACCCTCCCCACCTTTGGCGAAGTCTCCCACATGACCCTTGTGGACCCGGGTACTAACCCAGCGGTCCGCCTCCTCAGCAAGCTTCCTAGGGTTAGTCAGCTTGCTATCAATAAGGTGCTGGTGTAGCTCTGGAAAAAAATTATTGGACAAGTGCTCCCATGCAATCAAATTATAGAGCGTTTCAAAATCATTCACTTTGCTACCCTTCACCCAACCATCCAATGCTCTGCCAAAGAAAGAAACATATTCTACCCATGTGCTTGACTCCAGTTTCTTACAATTCCTAAACCTTTGTCTATAAAGCTCTGGGGTCAACCCATACCTGGACATTAAGGCTTCCTTCATGTGGACATAGGAATTCTGATCCTCAGAGGGCAAATCTAACAAGGTATCCCGCCCATCACTGAGGAACCGCCCCCACAACCCCGCTCCCCAATCCTTCTCAGGGACCCGGTGGGAGGTCATAGCTACCTCATAGGCCTTAAACCATTGCCCAATATCCTCATGTCTAAGGAACTCCTTAATCACCTCCTTGGGAATAAACTCTCTTGTTTCTACAGGCATGGATGGTGCGCTGCCACCAGAGGGAGTAATTTCTAAGCTCTTAGCCTTGAGCTCCAATTCCCTCAACATTCTCTCATGCTCTAAATGCATCCTTTTTTCCTCCAGGGAAAACTTCTTATTTTCTAACTCCATTTGCCCACCCAGTTTGAGCTTGGCTAGCTCCATCTGATGCACCCTATCTCTTTCCCTGTCCTCCAGCTCTACTGGGGACAGGCCCTTGGAAGAAACACTGCTACCTGGCCTGGAAGGTACCTTCTCCCCGGTCAGGCCCAATGGCCCATCTAGCTGCCCATCTGTATTCTCTGCCTCTTCTCCAGGCTCTTCAGTATGCTCAGTGGCTTTTTTAGCTTCCAACCAGGCCCTCAGCGCCTTTTGGAATTCGTCCTTCCTGGAGAGGCCTTTCATAGAGATATTAAACTTTTTACAGATGGTCTTCAGCTGTGGCACAGTGTAAACATCAACCTTTTCTTCCTCAAAATCAAAATCTTCATGTGCAATGGATGCTGCTTTACTCATGGTGAAAGGAAATTGGCAGTTCTCAACAAAAATAGAAGTCCCAAGAAAAAAGTTCTACCAAAAATGTATGTGGTCGCGTATTGGTCTGCACTCACTAGTAGTGTACACCAATCACTGTATATGAATCACAAATGCAAGTCCAGAATCCTCAACGCTGACCACCAATGTTAGAAATGGGGGTCTCTAGTTGGCAGAGGTAGGTACCTTTGACCAAGTAGGGACCCTTGCTTCTAGTCAGGGTAAGGGGGCTACACTCCTAAATAACCCCTGCTCACCCCCTTGGTAGCTTGGCACGAGCAGGCAGGCTTATCTCAGAGGCAGTGTGTAAAGCATTTGTGAACACATACAGTAATACAGTGAAAACACTACAAATGGACACCACACCAGTTTAGAAAAATAAGTAATCTTTATCTAGATTTAACACAAGACCAAACGACAAAATCCACAATACAATACTCAAAAATATGACTTTCAGATGGTAGAAATAGCTTAGTTCAATGTAGATGGTAAATGTGACACTTGGTTCTCAAAGTACCTGGGATGCGTCACGCAATGCAAACAAAGGGGTCGCAGGGAAGTTGATGCGCCGTTCCTTACACTCAGGGGAGTGGATGCGTCGGTTCCTTACTGCAGCGCAGGGGAGGTGACGCATCGCTTCCTTACTGTGTGGGGAGTTGATGCATCGTGTTTTACTGCGGCCCGGTGACGATGCCACAAGATGGCACCTCGATGCGATGTGACGATCCGGTGCGATGCGACAAGATGGCGTCTTTGATGCGATGCGACAACGTAGATGCGATGCGTGCACAACCCGACGGCCGTGCAGCGAAATCGATGGTTTCTTGAGCCGCGACAGGCCCTGCGATGCGCTTCTCCGGTGATACGACGTCAACCTCTACGGCGGCAGCACGCTTCTCCGGTGATGCGACACTCTTCGTCGGTGATGCGACGGCAAACAGCTGCGGTGGAGGCATGCTTCTTCAGCGATGCGACGGCAACAGCTGCGGCGGCAACACGCTTCTTCTCCGTTGCATAGCGCTTCCAGCTCCCAAGCGACAAGCAGACACTAGAGGTACCCAGAACAACAGCAGGCACCTCTCTGCAGGTAGAATTCCCAGCAGGGAAATTCAGGGGGAGCTGGTGGTGAATTCTCTGTGTCCCTGTGACTTCAGACAGGATTTACAAGTTCCGCTTCAAGCCCTTGGAGATCTTCCTCAAGATGATAAAGTACACAAAGTTCCTTTTTCCCTTTTCTTGGAAATGGGTAACCACTGCAGGCCAACCCCAGACAGCAACCAGCACTGGGGCAGTCTCTTCCTTCAGCTTCCTTGGTTTCTCTCCTTAACAAAAGTCCGTCTTGATTCCCAGAAGTGATCTAAAGTTCTGGGGTCTGGGCCCCAGTATTTATACCAGTAAATCCTTTGTTCTCTGAAGGCAGAGAGTGTCTGTGCCCAGCCAAAACCAGTTCTGTCCTCCCTGGTGCAGCTTCCTGGCAGGAGGAGGAAACAGCATTGTTGAAAACAGACCTGGCCCAGGTAGCTGAAAAGAAATCTCCTCCCCCTACTCTCTATCCTATGAGGGCTCAGGTCAGTGAAAGGAAATCTCCGCCCCCTACTCTCTATTCTATGAGGGCTCAGGGTGGTGAAAGGAAATCTCCTCCCCCTACTCTCTATTCAATGCAGGTCCTATTCAGCCCAGCCCTGACCAATCAGACTGCTGGAGCCAAGGCCCTCTCCAGCCCCCTATCACTCACAAACCAGACATGGAATACACAAACCTAGCAGAGGCATGCTGGATGGTTAGGCAAGAAAATACCTACTTTCTAAAAGTGGTATTTTCACACACAGAATGTAAAAATCACCCACACTAAAAGATGTATTTTAACATTCTGAGTTCAGGCATACTAAACTTTATTTTCCTATCTTGTTCCTAGGGTCAGTTAGGATTATAAGATGTTATAATCAAACTGCCCATTCTGGCCTATGGGAACAGATAGCCTTGCAATAGTGAAAAACAAAATTGGCTGTACTTCACTATTAGGACATGCTACACACATCAGGGCATGTCCTACCTTTTACATACAATGCACCCTGCCCTTGGGCCTACCTTAAGGGTGACTAATATGTAGAAAAGGGAAGGTTTAGGGACTGGCAAGTGGGTGCACTTGCCAAGTCGACATGGCAGTCCCAGACTGCACACAGGCTCTGCAATGGCAGGCCTGAGCCATACTTTACAAGCTGCTTCTGTGGGTGGCACAACCAGTGCTGCAAGCCCACCAGCAGCATTTGATCTACAGGCCCTGGGCCCACATGGTGCACTGTACTAGGGTCTGACAAGTAAATCAAATAAGCCAATCATGGAGTCACTAATCCATTACACAATTTACAATAGGGAGCACTTGCACTTTGGCACTGAATATCAGTGGCAAAGTGCCCAAAGCATCTAGACCAGCAAAAACATAGTAAAAACACAGGAGGCAACAGCAAAAAATGGAAGGGAGATCCACGCCAATGGTGCCAGGTCTAACAACTGTACTGTGAAATATTAGGGGGCCCAATAAGCCACTGTGAAATAGTTCTTCCCCAAAAAATGGAATACCCTAAACGCCTGACAACAAAATTAACAGATGAATATGTAGAGAAACTGGTAAGTTTTCAACAGAAATTAGATATGGAATGCGCTAAGGATCAGAAAGTGGCCTGGTTTGTGAAAACTATAGAACAGGTTGTACAATGCCTCAGAGTAGAATTAAAAAGTAAGAAAGTTGGCCCTATGGACACGCAATTTATACAAGGAAGACAAACAAGGTGGTTCAATCTGGAGTGTAAGAACAAGAAAAGGTTAATAAGGAGAGAAGAGTGAAGTCTGAGGATAAGGTGCGACCAGTGTAGACTTCCTAACCTGATTCAAATGAGAGAGGAATATAAAACGCTAGTCAGGAATCAGAAGAGGATCTTTAAAGAAAAATGTTGGGAGAACCTGCTGGAAACAATCGAAGCAAAAAATGTAAAAGGGTTTTGGAAGTTGATTCAGGATGCCTCCGGTCAGACCTCGGGGACCATGAGCTGTGTAGTGGAAGAAGCAGCTTGGGAGGAGTACCTAGGCGAATTGTATGGAACAAGCGAAGTGCTCGTAGTAAGCACAAAAACTCACTGGGGAGGGGCTGTTGAAGATCTAAAAACATCCTTTACAATAGAAAAAGTAAAGGATACAATAGGGAAGTTAAATTTAACTCGTGCAGCAGGACCCGACAATTTACCTGCTATTATAATAAAGACACTGCTAAACTGGTGGGCCGAATTACTATCCCATATGTTCTCAGCCATATAAGACTCTGGTCATATCCCCAAGACTTGGAGGGGGCAGTAATTAGACCAATACATAAGAAAGGTGATAGGAAGGCCCCAAAGAATTATAGATTGATCAATCTGCTGGATGTCGGTGAGAAGGTCTTCGCCAAAATAATCCTGGGCAGATTGAAGGACTGGGTGGAGCAACGGTCGATTGTGCGGGTAGAACAATGAGGTTTTAAGGAGGGACACTCTACGACTGACCATAGGGCAGTGGCGCGGAAGTCTATGGAGCAGCGAGGTAGGCTGTATTGCTGATTTGTAGACTTCCGCATGGCCTTTGACCTGGTGGATAGGAAATGCCTTTTGGAGACCCTGAGAAAATATGACATTCCAGAAGGTCTCCTAGTTGTAATTCAGGAGCTACATAGGCAGAACTGGGCCCAGGTAATTAAGGATACGGTGGTGGGTTTGACACCGGAAATAGCGATTAATAATGGCCTAAGACACGGCTGTGTATTGGCCCCGCTACTTTTCACCATATTCTTAGCAGATCTGCCAGCTATCCTGGCAGCAGATAGAAGCGCTAGCCCAAAAATGAATGGGAAACAATTATCCTGTTTACAGTACGCCGATGATCTAGTAATCATCGACCAGACAGAGATGGGCCTACAGAGGAAGCTAAATGCATTTAGAGTATACTGTGCAGCAAAACGATTAACGGTAAATATGGATAAAACCAAAATCCTGTGTTTTGGGAAGAGAGACCAGAAGTTTAATTGGTACTTGGGCCAAACCAAACTGGAGATTGTGAATGAGTATAAATATCTTGGGGTCTGGTTTGACAAGTCTCTAAAGTGGTGCACGCATTTGGAGGCACAGGAAGCAAAAACCCATACATCTGTGTGTGGGCTGAAAAAATTTAATTGCAGCTATGGGGGTATGTACCATAGACCATTGATAAAGGCCTATAATGCTATGATACCCCCGCAACTACAGTATGGAGCAGAAATTCTCTGCTTAGGTGGTAAAAGCACCTGGGATATTGAGGAAGGAAAATGCATAAAATCTCTAATGTCATTGCCTGGCTCATCTATGATCCAGGCAATTAGATTGGAGTTGGGCATGACTTCCTGAAATGTTGAGGTGCAAGTGGGCTTACTACGATTTTGGAAAAGATTGGGGACAGGGGAAGATACGAAAGTGTCACAATGGTGTAAGAATGAGATCCAGCATAGTGACCTAAAATTGGCCAAAGAGGTCAGAAAGAAACTGTACACTAGCTGTGAAAATTTAGACATGATTATTGATCAGCAGACTCTTCAAATAGAAGTGACAAAGAGTGTACTCAGAACATTAGGGAAGGAATTGTCAAGGATGGAAGACATGGAGTATCTGAGAAAGAAAGAATCTGTGAAATTTATGGGAAATAGCTGGGTGAAAATAATCTGGTACCCCTATCTGGATATACTACCTAATCAATGGCTTGGATTGGAAGTACTAAGGTTGAGAATTGGCATTAATCCTGCTATGTCAAATGGTAGAATAAAAACAGAACTGATGCGATCTGATGGTAAATGTACATGCAGGTTGGGCACAAAATGCGATCATTTACATATCCTAATGGACCGCCTAAAATTGTTAGCTCCGCGGACACAGTTTTTACGCCCTATCCTTTTCAAATATGGTACTAGGTTGCGTGCACAAGCAATTGAACTCCTTACAGATATGCCAAATCTTGAAATTTCAATAGTCATTGCGAAGTATATGAAGGCTGTAAAAAGGTTATTTATGGAATAGGAAATGGTTGGCTGTAAGTTAGGTTAGAAGCTACGATTGACAGAGATTTTAGAAAACTTTTACTTGTTAAATAAGTTTTAAAAATATTTTAGAATAGGAATTTTATCGTTTTTAAAATTATTTTATGACATGTATGGAGTACTGTGTAAAATTGAGATGAAGCACATGGAAATCAGGCTTCTACAATGGCGTTGGTTGATGAATTTGTAATGATTTAAGAATATTTACATTAAATATTATGTTTTTACGCTGTTTAAAGACCAGTGGTCTAAATAAACTTTACTTTTGAATTGAATTGAATTGGGTCTTCTCAGGACACGGTGCTCAATAGGGAGCTATCAGCTTTCCCAGGTTAGGAAGGAATACATACATACGAGGGCTGATGAAGGCAGTGAAATCTGGTTCCCACATTGGATCCGGCTCCTCTTGCCGCATTCATGCAAGGGGAAGATGTAATATACCCTGTTTTAGTAGACATTTCCAATTTGTCACTTCAGAGTGGTGTGGTGCCGCCTACCTGGAAACATGTGGTTGTGAGACGTTTGTTAAACAAACCTTTGTTATACCCTGCATTAGCAGAAGACTATAGACCAATTCCCTGTACCAGGTGCAAGAATTGGAAAAATGTGTTAATAGACACCTGTCGTCATTTCTGGAAAATCATAAGATACTTCATCTCACTCAATCAAGCTTCCGTCCAAGATATAGTACAGAAACAGCACTTTTAACTGTTATGGAAGAGCTGGAAAAAATTCTTGACCAAGGTGGATCGACTGCAGTAATATTAGTAGATCTCAGTGCAGCATTTGATACTGTATATCACTCTATCTTATTACACTGATAGAAGAGGCTGGGGTAACTAGCCTAGCCTTGAAATGGCTTGCCTCAATTCTAAATGGCAGAAGTTGCCAGGTCTACAAAGTGTTTTTCTATTCAGAATCATACCCCCTAAAGTGTGGGGTGCCCCAAGGGCACTCACTAAGTGCTACTCTATTCAATCTGTGTGTCCGCCCTCTGGCAGAAATTGTGTACTCACACGGGTTTTCAACACAGATTGTCATCTCGCTCACCTACAATGAAAGTTTCTAATTGGCTGAATGTCTGCCTAAATGAGGTGGTGTTGTGTGTTTCCTGCATGGCCAATTGTAGTTTTCTCTATGTTAGCCTAACTGCGCGTGTTGTAGGCCGTTTTATTTTGCACACGTTACTACATAACTCGCTTGTTTTTGTGACACATTGCATTTTCACACAGAACTTGCACATGTTTTCGTATTTTATTATTTTCCTGAGATTTAGTCTGAACACAACAGACGAGTAAAAACAACAATGCCCCTTGTTATTCTCTCTGGTCAAACACTAGCACTTAGACATAACAAGGAAGTGCAGCTGCTGTTTGTGAACCCACATGTCTTGTCATATAACAAAGGACAAGGGTTCTGAAAAAACATACACTGAGCGAAGGTTATGAAGCAAAAGTACTGTGTGAACAGAGATGTAGAACATCCACCTGTGTATGCTAAGGTACGGGGTCCACCACTAATCCCAAAGATCTATAATATATAATCATTTAGCTTCAGTAGAAAGGGGGCGGGGGGGTTAGGCTAATCTGTCTTATAATATGACAGGGCTTTTTAAGGTGTATGGTTTGTTAACCATGCTAATGATATTTGTGGCATGCATTTGTTTCCTAATTGCGGCGCAAATACTGCATTTAAAAGCACGATAGTTTAAAAAAATATTATCAACTTCCTTCGCGTCTTTTGTTAATTTTATTGTGGACAACTACACGTGAGAGAACAAAAGGGTGTTTCCTGTAACCACGATACCTGAGAAGGTCAAGAGTGTTGTGTTCAGGGGTGCCAACTCACTTGTTTCTCTGGAAATGTTAGGAGAGCAAGTGAGGCACTATGGCTAGTCAGACTCGGGCTCATAGATACTGAGGTGTTAGGGTGACTCAGTCCCTGCATGCCGATGTTCTATGATCCCAAGCAGAGTTCTGTTTCTGAGCAGAAATACTACAACAGTAGTTGAATGGATGTCAGCCAGCTGCCTAAAACACAACTGAGATAAAACCGAGGTACTAGTTGTCAGAAACGACCCTAATCGTTGGGCTGAGTTGCAGTGGCCAGCCTCTCGATGCGATCATACTACCCCCAAAGCAGCTGTAAAAAGTTTGGGGATATGGATTGATAGCAAGCTCACTCTGGAGATCGAGGCTAGGAAGCTAGCAGCTAGTTGTTTTGGTGAGCTGAGGACACTCTGGAAAATGTGGGGAGTGCTACCCTCTTCTGCACGTAGACTGGTGGTGCAAGGATTGGTGCTATCATGATTGAATTATAGTAACTAGCTTCACCTTGGTAGTCCTCAGTGTGTTATAAGCAGATTACAAGTGGTACAAAATGCAGCCGCTTGGATATTGTTGAAGATACTTAAATATAACTTGAAACTGCCTTTTCCTACGAGGATACAGTTTAAGGCTCCCTGCATGGCTCACCAGGTTTTACTAACAAGGGCCCACAGCTTTTACATCAGTTTGTCTGTCCTTATCTTCTTGAGAGAACATTACTTTCCTCTGCTTTAAGGTTACTAAAAGTTCCCAAGATCAATAAATCTAGAAGTGGAGGAAGATCATTTGCTTATTTGGTTCCCAAATAATGGAATGCGTTGCCTACCGCATTGATAAAGACGAAGGATGACCTACGTTTCAGGAAGCAGTTAAAGACCTTGTTGTCCACTTAACTTGCTGAGGATACTGATACTGGTATGATCTGTTAGTGCTGGGAGGCCCGTTGGATAGCCATGCGCTTTTAGAAATGCTAAAATTCAGAATCGAATAGAATATATTTTCTTGCCTGATTTGCAAGCTTAATCTTTTGATAGCTTGCTCGTGCTATAGCTCTTATAATCAACTCTGGCTCAACTCTGGCTCAACTCTTTGTGAATTTGATGGGTTGCCCACCTTGACTGTTTATTACCCATGTTGAGAGTGTGCAGGAGCGTAATGACAAGGGCTAAGCAAATTTTCCGTTACGCAGGTGTAATTATGTATAATTTCTGTAATTTCCCATTACGCTTGTTACACAAAATTTTAGAAATTATAGTTTTACGTCGTGCCAGATAATTATGTGCCGTTAACAAAAATTTAGCATGAGAACACAGGAACAGAACGAATGACCAGAATGCGAGCAGCTTTGTTAGCAGAGTTTGTTTTTGTGCTTTTTTTCCACAAAATATGTCATCACCTCCAAAATAAATGTGAGAATGCATTTCACACTAAAATATAGCCCCAAATGCTGGTTTTGCATTTTGCGTAATGCAAAAAACACATTTTGTGAATTTCGCACACTGACACACTCTTGGCCTTGCCTGCTATGCATGAGCCACTGCCCCTGTCCACACTCAGCAATAGTAATAAGTAGCATACTGCTCTTCGCACATCTGCCTATTAGAGGTGGGCGAGCCACTGAAAGCTCAAACCAGGCTAGAAACTGAAGCCTGGCTCGGGCTCAGCACATGGTCCTGTTGCAACCTCAGCCCATAACGAGCCGAGCTTCCATGTGGCTTCTGCCTGCCATCCTTCCTCTACCTGAGATGTGGCATTACTGTTAGAGCTGCCGACTGTGTAACTGGGGAACCAGGTTCGAGTCTTGGCGTTGGCTCAACATCCTGTGATTCTGGGCAAATAATGTAATCTCCCAATGCCTATAAGCAATGCATGTGACCTTGTGCAATGTAACTGGTGCTCGGCCTCCGGGTCGAGTTTGCCCTATATTTGAAAAATGCACTAAGAGGTAAAAAACAACACCTTAACATAAGGAAAAACAGATGGATACCCATTTACTGGCTGATTTGTACAAGTTGAAACCCGAAATCCTGGATAAACCGCGACTTCCCTTATTAAATTGTGTGATCTGAGCAAATATTTTATTTCACCATTTTCACCTATGAAAGCGCTTTCAAATATGTGAGTTCAGACTACCAGTTGTACAAAACAATCGCTTTTATAAGTACTTGTCAGTGCAGTGTTATAATGCGCCCTATTACTGTCAAAGCTTCCATGTTGAAGAAATCTTTTTTTTTTTTTTTAAACGCCTTTATCGTGTTTTACGTGGTTTGTTGTAACATTTACGTGCAAATATGTTTCGGGCTAGGCGCGTGCAGATGTTCTAAGATGGGAGATGCGAGCCATGCCTTTTGTTCAGCTCTGGCATGCCTCTCCCTGTTAATTTGCTGGCTCGCCCACCTCTACTGCCTACACCACATAAATGTCTGCACGTTTCCTGGATTGCCATTTTAGAGACCGGTAACTCTATTTTGTATTAGAAAGGATGAGATAGGCCGTGTACCGCATCCTCATAAAACTCTGATTTACCAATGTGCTTTTTGATTCGTTATTTCATCCTTTCATCAATTCGCTCAGATATTTCCTCGCTGCTTCTTTTGTGTAATTCCAGTTTGCTACATTTTACAGATGCCATATCCTCCTCAGTACACTATAATGCTGTTTTAAGCGGGTGCGTACCATATTAAAGCAACGATTCCGTATGTCTACGGCCTCAAAATTTCCACAGGGAGCAAAAGGAAGGCGACAAACAGGTTTACCATAGCACTGTGGCAACCAAAAGTGTATGTTGTGCATAAAGGACACCTGCGCCATGGAACTGGAGTAAGACCAACAACTAATTGCTCTCAAGCCACCAAGCCTTGCAGGGGGCGGGTTAGCCACCCAATTAATGGCGGCTCGCTGGCGCGTGTACAAGGGATGATCGCAACAGCGCCCTCACAGCTTGCTGATGCCTCTTCTCGGCAGGGCAGTCTCACGGGCAGGAATTACATGCTGTGTGCGAATGTTTGTGCATGTTTGTGCATGCAACAACGAACCTGGGGCGCCAAAATAGCCAGTACTGAGTAACTCCGGAACTGACTGTGCGCCAGCAACTTGTAAGAAGCTGTTTTGCCGCTGACTCCCCACTGAGCTTTAAGGGGCGTATTTACAAGCCCCTTGCGCCACCGATGCGTCACTTTTAATATGGGGAAAAAGTGACGTAAAGGCGGCGCAAGGGGCTTGTAAATAAGCCCCTATATATATATTGTCTTTTTACAAATGTAACATAAAAAAATCACCTTCGTTCGAAATTCTAAGATTTTCTTTGTTAAATGTGTAAAAGGCCTCGTTATTTGACATGAAAATAAGAAACTCAGGGCTGATATGTAAAGTGATTTAACGTTCGCAAACCCTCAGATTCGATAATCTGAGGGTTTGCGCCCGCTAAAACACTTTTTGTTACATCCTAAACCCAATTAAAGATTCAGAAAAGGGTTTCCGAGTCCTTATATGGGTTAAGTACACATTAAGGATTTGGAAGGGGCGTGTTCAGGGCGACACTTCCAAATACTGATTCCTTAAGATATGTTTTAATGTTTTGCGCCAAAATCCGGTTGCAAAATATTAATATTTTACCACCAATTTAAAATTGATGGCAAACTCTTCCCAAATGTGAAGGGGTCACCAGGGGACACCTTCCCCTTTGAGAATGTAACAAAAGCATTTGGGGGGTAGATTTATCAATATTTCACCCAAAGCAAGAAACATTGCTGCGCTGCGTGAAAGAGAGCGGGCAGGAATGCGCAACATTTAACATTATATGGCACATTTCTGTCCTTTCCTTGCGTTGGCACACTTTTGACTGCCTAGCGCCAATGCAGACATCCTTGTGTCATGGTGCAAGGGTGCCTGCGTTGCAGGCAGGATTGTTTTGTCCTCCACAAACAAAATCCTCTGAGGCTTTTTCCTCTTTCTTTGTGTGTTGCAAAATACAGCACATGTAGAAAGAGGGAAAAAAAAAAGGAGAAATAAAGATATTTCTCCTCATTTCGCCTCCCCTGGGAAGGCAGAGCATTTTGATGCATTCCCAGATCTACCACTCATGGTAATCTGGGAATGCGCCAAAATCCATGGGTAGATGCATGGGAACGCCCACGCTCCACCCATGGAACGCCTCCCTGGGGCAGAGTAACGCAAGGCAGCGACTTGCGCTGCCTTAGTTGGCTCCAGATTTACCAAGCACCGCAGGTCCTCACAAGGTGGCCTTGCGTTGCTTGGTAAATCTGGCTTTAGTGCTGCGTTGCCCTTGCGTGACGCAAGGGCAACACAGCACTTTGATAAATCTGGCCATTGGTTTTTAGAAGTAGGCAGTGGTACATGGGACCACTGCCTTCTCCTAAAAAAGGTTTGTTTAACCCATCTTTTTTTTTTTTTTAAAGTGTCCTACTTTCCTTTTAGGAAAACGGACTGCATTTTAAAAAAAAGATTGCTTTATTTAATCTAGCTGGCCACCATGCCTTTGACTCTAGCCAAGTGTATTGGTTCTCAATCTGTGACCTACCTCATGCATAATAATTAGGTATTTTGAATTGTGTCCCTCTACGATTCAGAATTTTGTGACTAGACCTAATAGTACATAGGGCGGTTCTCAAAATACCTTTCCATTCCCAAAAAGTCGGTGCACAATGTGCAACCATTTTTTACAAATGGAAAATTCATACATCAGGCCCCTCATGCCGAAGTACATCAACTTGTATTAAATGTTTGCTATGCAAAATATCCATAGGTGATTTACTAGAGGAAAAATGTTCACTCCTTTCTGACTTTGGTGAAGTGGCGTTTCGATCAGTGGGTGGGGTGGAGGAGATTACTCTCCGCCACACTCCAAATCTTACCGGATGCAGGAACGAATCTGGTAAATCCAAATGTGTTTCGGCACATATTTTCCTCCAGCTAAAAGGAGGAGCAGAATGTGCGTGGGAACTGCCCTGCATTCAGGGAAACTATGAGCAATTGGGCCCTATGAGTATGGGCCCACATGATTTCGCTGAATCCAGGGCCATCATCATCATCGCTTATTTGAGTCAATTATTAAAAATTGGTACAATTACAGTCACAATAAAACAGTTTATCACAATAGAATCAATAGGCATGCCTGTAAACAAGAAACCCAAGATGGTACAAGTTAATGTAAAACAGCTCCAAGCCCACCAAATTCTAAAATTTAAATAGTTTGAAAGTGTAAAAATGACTGTCCCGCTGTCATGTATACAAATAAAATATTTAGATCCGTTACAGCCTGGTGGCGGTGAGAATTGTATTGACAAATTTCCCAAAACCTGCCAAGTACATGGGGTCAGTAGTGATTTTACAAAATTCCAGGGCCTCACTGCAGGTGGAAACCCCTTCCTCAAAAATATGGGTTTTAATAAAGTGTGGCATGCGTTTAGAGACTTTGGGCAACAGCCTAGCAAGAGCAGCATGGACTCTCTCCTATAATCACAGAATCTAAAAGGACCAATACCAGCTGTAAATGCCTAATCCGAGCGATACTCATTAATCAGAAGTACCATATGACATGCACACCGAATGGAAAGCCTCGTCTCCTTATTTAGGGCACCCTTTAGATACGGTTTCATTTCTCCGTATGATTTAAAAGTAGAGGTTGTATAAGCGATGGCCTGCTCAGTTGCTAAGTTGGCCTCCTTTGAAAGGGATGCTGCTTGTTTCTTCAGGATGGACTTTATACTTGATTGGGGAACAGTAGGGCTGCCACTGTGACAATGTTGACGTTTATTTCCTCTGCCTCCATTCTAAGATCTTAAGACCATGTGTTCTTTATGTTGGTGATGACACTTGAAGAGTCCCTTTTAAGGTGTCTGGTTTAGCTTGCTGAATTGCATGATAATACTTTATAAAAGAAGTCTTGCAATCAAAGTCCTGACCAATCAGGGCTAATTCCAGGCGACGCTGTGAACGGCAAGTGTATTTTGGGAGATGCAACAGCCATCTATAGTCATTGCACTGAAGCTTGTTCAGTAGGCGGGGAATTTCCTGTGGTAGGCATGTTGGCCATAGGAAAGCCCTCAGGATGCCCTTTTCTGATGGGAGGTATAGTTGCGAGTTTATTCTACATAATGCAAATGTAACTGCCTGTGCCTTTCTGGTGAGGTGTTTAAGATGTGAACTGTGTTTCGCTTTGTCAGTAAACCAGACTCCAAGATAGTTATAGTTAGATGTTTGTGTGATAGTTAAAATCCCCAGTCTGTATCTTAATTTTGACTCATTCTTGTAGCTGTCGAAGGTCATCACTTTAGTTTTTTTTAGGGAGAGCCACCAGCTTATTCCCTGTGATGTAGATGTGAAGCCCATTAAGGGCGCACTGCATACCTATTTTCGTATGGCCTAGTAGTAGTAGTAATATAAGTTTATTGTATTAATCTAAATATTACAATAAAAGGTATAGAACATCGCAATCTGCACAAATATCAGGTGATCAGTAAAAGTTTTAGAATCATAGTATTTTAAAATCAAAACAAAAAAATAGTTAGCTTAGATCTGAACACAGATAAGTTCGCTTCAGAGTATACAGCTATATATTCAGGTCACAAAGTTGGCATTTTATATGTCTGGTCTAAGAATTTAATTGAATACAAGATTTAGTAAAGTATAAAAACGATTTACATGAATTACGGAGTTAATGCTTTGTGAGCCTAGTCTAATAATATCATTGGAACTATGTTATCTCTGACACTGTAGCGGTCTCGAACAATTTCTACAGTATATCTTAATAAGCATTCAAGAGTCTGTGGGCAATAATTTTCCTTGAACACTAAAGTTCAGTGCAAACACACAAAATGTGCAAAAAACATGCAATTTAAGATCAATGTATAAAACGACTTTCTCAAATCTAGATACAGATGGGATAAAATCCAGGTGTAGAAAAAGTGCTTAAATCATGAGGTTAGTGCTTTATAAGCCTGATCAAAGAATTTAATTAATATTATTATTGCACTATCTTGTCTGACACTAAAACAGTATCTAACAGCCTCTACAGTTGATCTTAGTAAGGGTGGGCGGAGTTGGCGGAGTGCCACAATGCGGAGTTCCACGGAGTTGCCTAAAAACTCAGTGGAATTCCGCCCTGCCCTAACCTGCATGCAAGCAGCAGACCTGGAGGGTTTCTGACCCCCAGACTGCCACCTGCTTGGCTTACCTGGTGCGTTCTCTGCCGTGCCCGGGCTCTCCTCCTCCTCCTGGCTGTCTCCTCTCCTCGTCGGTGCAAAACCCCTACGCTGTACGTCTTGGGAGGACACGCATAGCTTTACCTGCAGCCATGTAATGGAATGTAGTTCGATGATGAAAATGCAACAAACGCGGTTAGATTTTCCATTTCATGAGCTTTGGCCATAACCTTTTCCGATTCACTTTGTCGGATGCAGTGGAGTAATCCACAAAACAGGCCTATAACGTTGATTTCTTTAATTATTTTTTTGCCAGTAAAGTCAATGTCGTAATGTTGTCAACAGATGAAGAACAAGAGCGGAATCCAGGTTATGTTAATGGTATTAACAGTTGTTCCTCAACCCAATTCTTCAGTTTGCCTAATAGGTGCTTGGCAAATAACCTCCCTTGGAAGTCTAAGAATGCAATTAATCTGTACCTAGTTCGATCATGCTTGGGGCGCCTCTTGTAAATTGGATGAGCTACTGCACCTTTCCAAGAGGATGGTACCTGTCCAGATTTAGTTACATAAGAGAAAAGCTGTTCCAGAAGTGTTCTCCAGACAATGACCTCTAATTTGACCAGATCTATCGGTAAGCCGTTTGGACCGGCCGCTTTAGAAAAGTGAGAGTGTCTTAATTGATAGAAGATTTATATAGGGATATTTTGTCTGTTTCCCACTTGTTATTTGATATAAATAGGATGTCTGGTACCTTATATGATCCTGATCCATTACCAACCAGAGTTCAATGGGCTCTTTCGTTTCGAGGTGAGAATAAATGCAACAGTTTAGCCCAAGTGTTTTCTTGGCTGTCTTGCTTTATGTGTGTATTTCTTTTCTTGAATACAATATTCAGATTTTTAATTCTTGCATCGCAATCATTAAAGGTGATAATTTGAGAGTGTGTCGCAGTGACTTACAATAGACTCTTTTTGCCTCACTTAGTTGCTGAACACTGGACGAGTGAAGAAAGTTTTTCCCTGCAGCCTGTAACTTTGTCATCAGGACGGACAGTATGGAGTCTAATGTATATTAAATAAATCAAATGAATCCACCACATGGGACTAGAAATGTAAAGGAAAGTGTGTTGAGTCATCCAAATGTGGATGCACACAGCGTTTGCTTAAATACCCCTCACACACCAAAAGGACCCTTGGTGTCATGCTTCATCATGGGGGTCTTCCCGTCCCGCTACGGGACGGGGCGTGCTACGACCTACGGCTACGCGGGAGCACTGATATTAATAATACTATGTGTAGTGATGGGGTAGTGAAAGGAGGGGTCGAGAAAGGATACGGGTGGGTGATTAAAAAGGACCTGGCCTCATGGACTTAGAAAGAACTTTAATAGGTCATTGAGGCTGGACCTGTTAAAAAAGTGATGCGGAGAGATCCTGCCAATAATGTGCGGATGCTCCTATAGAGTCAACATGTTTCGAAGCAAAGCTTCTTCATCAGGACTAAGAAGATCCCCTCAATATCCACTATGTTGATTTATCCCAAATGGGTGTGCTATATATACAAAAGTGATAAAAAATAGTTAATAAAGAGCATAATTTATGCACTCTATACGATACCTAATAGTATCATGTAAATGTCAATCTGAAAGAGAAAGTACAATTAATAGCGCTTTCCCATGCGCAAACGCTCGGATTCTGAAAAAGAAAGAAAGTTGAAAAGAGACCACAAAGTGACTGTAGCGTGATCTTAGTGCTATCAATACCAGGGTCTATCGGTATGAAGACCTGTGGACGAAGACAGAGAACATACAAGACACATACATATAACAGAAAACACACACTCTATTTATGTGGCTAGGGTAATTGTTTAAGTTCGTGAGTATATAATGTCATCAATCACTCGAAAATACATACTATGTAATGTAGGAGTTAATACTCCTAAAGCCTCTTGTAACGGGTGGGGAGAAAGTCGCCAAACGTAGTTCTGTTTGAAAAACGATACAAAGAGATTTAGGAAGTCTCCAAATCCTACTCCCAAAAAACTGAGAACACACTCTCCAGCAGGTGTGCTTAACAGTGCTGGCGGTGTTCAAATGCCTGCAAAATTATAACGGCTTCGCCGTACTTACGTTAAGGTCAACCCAGTCTCGCCTTGAAATAGCACCAACCCGCGGCTCCGTGATGGATAAGGAACCGCGGGGAAATGCCATTTATACTGCCATTAAGTGGCCTGGATTATCTACACCTGAGCGCAAAAGGGCGTCCTATCTCGCCTGGAAGTAAACGTAGGCGTGAGGTCAGGTCGTCTAGGTAACACGTGTCAACAGGCGGAAGGGGATAAAATAGTGTTGCTGGTATCAGCGTAGAAAACTAGAACGCGGCAATGTCACATCGGTTAAGAGGCCTTCAATCAGAGCATATGGGGTTGTCATAGTGACACAAGCTGGAGACGAAAAAATTATATATACACTATCAGCGCCCAATAATTAGAGCGTTGCGTTGTCACGCTGATTATTTTAGTTTTTAAAGGCCCGGTGCCCGGTTTGGAAAGGGCGCTGTGATGTGAAAAAAGGGGAGAGAGGCGTTGCACATGAGCTTATATATATAAAGAGGCGGACAGGTCATAGTCGAAAACAATTTTGAATAACTATAGGAGGAATTCAATTACAAAACAAGGAGAGTGCAAAAAGGTTCATGTCACCTAGGAAAAATAAAATAAAAATAAAAAAGCACTACTCGGTTATCTCTAAACCGACTTGTAGAGATAATAAGGGAATGGTCTCGAAAATTCAAGGAATTGGAAATGAAACCCATTGGCATCCAGAAAGAGGGAAAGTAGGTCTAAAAAGGGGTTCAACGACCTCTATTCAGAAACAATATCGAGTCAATCCAGGGCTGTTCAAAAAAACTGAGCTGTTCCAAAAAATGGAATATACAAAAAATTGAATATACAAAAACAGTAGGTGCCTGGCAAGGTCATCATTGGGAAAAAAGGTCATCATTGGAAAAACCGTGAAAATAGATCGATGCTTCACGTTAGGGGAGATTACATTATGAAAGGTGGGCCCAGGGAATATCGTCATTCAGGCCACTGATGTTAGTCCGCAAACGGAACACCCATCTTTGTTCTTTTTCAAGTAAATCTCTCTCGTGTCTAATTTGTTCAATGACGGTCCATTTCAAATCCTCCACTGTGTGGGTCATGGTCACATAGTGATTCGCCATTTTTGTCGTGCTTTTCTTACAGCGTACATTACTTTTATGTTCGCTGATACGGACTTTAACTGGTCTGGAAGTCATGCCAATATACTCCAATTTACATGGACATGTAATGATGTACACCACATTTTTGCTATTGCAGTTTGTGAACTGTCTTTGTTCCCAGACCTCTCCGTTCGTGAACTTGATATTTCTGCTTTTTTGGTAAGGTTACATGTGCTGCAGTTCCCACATGGGTGGTGTCCCTGTAAAGGTGCAAGGTTCAGATAGGGTGGCCCCCTCTCCTGAATGGAGCGTGGTCTTGTATGGACCAGGATGTCCCTCACATTTTTGCCTCTTTTGTGGGAGAACATTGGTTTAGGAAAGTTAAGTTTGCCACAATTTAGTATTCTCCAATGTTTATTTATTATTTTAGAAACTTGATTTGAGTGGCTACTGAAGGTGGTTACACAGATAGGTCTCGTTTCCTGTTCTTTTGGGGGATGATTTTCCAAAAGGGCATCTCTATTATTGTTCCTTGCTCGCTTAAGCCCTTTCTTCACGATACCTGCGGGGTAGTTCCGTTTCAGCAATTTGTCTTTCAGATCAGTAGCCTGTATCTTGAAATCAACGATTTCGGAGCAGTTGCGTCGTAGGCGAAGGAATTGTCCATAGGGAAGATTATCCCGCAGGTGTCTGGGGTGAAAGCTATTATATAATAGCAAGCAATTTTTTGCCGTTGGTTTAAAATGGGTCGTTGTTTTCAAACCACCACTTGCAGGATAGATATTGAGGTCGAGAAACACCAGATTGTTGCTGGAAGCTGTGTAAGTAAAATTCAGAAAAGGGTTTTGCTGATTAAGCCATATCATGAAATCCTTAACAGAGTCGGTGTCACCTTTCCATATCACTAGAACATCGTCAATGTACCGTTTCCAAACAATGATGCAGTCCTGGAATGGGTTATCTAGATGTAGTATTCTAGTGGTCTCCAAATGGTAAACATAAAGTCCGGCCAGACTCGGGGCGAAGGTGCTGCCCATGCTGGTCCCGTGCTTTTGTAGATAGTATACCCCTTCATATTGGAAAAAGTTCTTGGTTAGTGCTAGTGAGATACATTCCATAACCACACTGCGTGGTGTCTGGTAACTCCATGTAGTAGTGTATAGAACTTCCTCTATGATTCCTAGAGTTTCGCCATGGGGTAAGCTTGTGTAAAGGCTCTCGACGTCAAGACCAAGTAAGAGATGTTGATCTGGGTCGAAGTCAAGGTCCTTTATTAGTTGTAATACCGCTTTAGTGTCTCTTAGATAGGTATCTGTTTTTTGAACTAAGGGGCGAAGAAAAGCGTCAGCAAATTTGGAGAGGGGTTCAAGTATTGAACCAATCCCAGACACAATTGGTCTCCCCGGAGGAAATTCTAAATTCTTATGAATTTTAGGGATGGTATAGAAGTATGGTGTTCTGGGTGATTTTTGTACAAGAAAATCTGCTTCCTTCCTGGATATCCAGTTATGTGTCATTGCTTCTTCAACCATTCCTGCAATCCGTATTCGTATCACCTCAGTTGGGTCATCAGACATGACTTCGTAGTTCCTTGGGTCATCAAGTAGCTTCCTACACTCAGTGTCGTAGTTGTGCGTCGTCTGAATTACGATTGCACCCCCTTTGTCAGCAGGTTTTATTACCAGTTCGATGTTATTCGCAAGTTCCTGCAATGCTAGTTTCTCTAGTCTGGTCGTGTTTTGGAAGACATTCTTGTCTTCGGTAGACAGACCCGTTACCTCCTCCATCACTGCTTTTTCAAAAGTAAGTAATTCAATAGGTAGTGTGGAGTCCAGAGGTGTAAAGGTGGATTTGGGTCGTAATCCTGTGTCTGATAACTGACCTTCTAGTGTATCAGTCGTCTCTTTTAAGAAAAAGGCACAGAGTTTTAATTTCCTCATAAACTCCTTTATTTCGAGACAGAGTTTGAATTTATCCATCTTGTTGGTAGGGACAAAACCTAGGCCCTTCTCCAGGACACTCAGTTGTGGTTCCGTGAGTGTATACTCAGACAGGTTCACCACTAAATGTCCCTTCTGCTGGTTGATGGTTGGTTCAGTGATGCCGTCATGCTCCTCGTTGCCATCCTTGCTGCCTCTTCGGATTCGTTGTGCCAGTGGACCTGGTTGCCTCTCCGGTTCCTTCCTCTCTGGGGGCCAGGGAGCGGTCCTAAAAAATGAGGAGGAGGTGGTCCGTAATAATTGTATTCCGGTGGTATTGGATTCCAATGCTGGTAGGGTCCCCCATCGGTGGTAGTCCATATGGGTACTGTGCATAGAGAGGGGGACCTTGATACTGGTTCCATCCCCTTCCTCTGGGTCTAAATGTTTTCTGATACTGTGTTCCTCCTCTCTGATTTCTCTGGTTACTCCCGCGGCTTGAGAAGGAGTCGCTGGAGCCTGTGTCGGATAGGTCACTGTCCGATCCTTGTTCGCTGTTTGATCTCTTTGCTATATAATCATCACGTATATAAGGATATACACGTTCATGACTAAAAGCTGCTGTGTCTTTTTTCAATTTCTTAAATTTGCTTTGCTTAAGAGTAATCTCATAATCATTCATTTGTTGATTAAGTTCATCCAGCCTTTTCTTTAATGCTGTGTGAGATTGGTAGCTTTTAAGTTGAATTTCTAGTTTCTGAATGTCAACTTTGAGTTCCTGAGCCAATCTCGTGGCGGTCTTGATGATAAGGACCAGCCAATCTCTGGTACAATGCCATGAAATAAGGGACCAATCCTTTTTGAAGGCTTTATCATTCTGAAAAATGAAAGGTTCGTTCCGAACTATAAGTCCTTGGGGTGCTGCCTTGGCTCTGAGGTATTCGGTCATCAATAGACCATGCAGTGCTGTTTTTATCTGCGTTCTTCTAAGATTTGCCAATTTGTCCCAGTCTGTATTACTAGGACCAGGATCAGTGCTACTCAAGCCTTCAAAGGGGTTCAGAGCCGCTAGGATTCTGTCAATTTCCTCCTCGTCAAATGTGAGGCCTGCTGTCTCCGCCATGGTGATCGAATGTGATTGAATGTGTTGAACCTAGTGCAGTGGTGTGTGTCTGTAAAATGTATGTATATATATACGCTCTTGGGCTCTGATAGTGTATATATAATTTTTTCGTCTCCAGCTTGTGTCACTATGACAACCCCATATGCTCTGATTGAAGGCCTCTTAACCGATGTGACATTGCCGCGTTCTAGTTTTCTACGCTGATACCAGCAACACTATTTTATCCCCTTCCGCCTGTTGACACGTGTTACCTAGACGACCTGACCTCACGCCTACGTTTACTTCCAGGCGAGATAGGACGCCCTTTTGCGCTCAGGTGTAGATAATCCAGGCCACTTAATGGCAGTATAAATGGCATTTCCCCGCGGTTCCTTATCCATCACGGAGCCGCAGGTTGGTGCTATTTCAAGGCGAGACTGGGTTGACCTTAACGTAAGTACGGCGAAGCCGTTATAATTTTGCAGGCATTTGAACACCGCCAGCACTGTTAAGCACACCTGCTGGAGAGTGTGTTCTCAGTTTTTTTGGGAGTAGGATTTGGAGACTTCCTAAATCTCTTTGTATCGTTTTTCAAACAGAACTACGTTTGGCGACTTTCTCCCCCACCCGTTACAAGAGGCTTTAGGAGTATTAACTCCTACATTACATAGTATGTATTTTCGAGTGATTGATGACATTATATACTCACGAACTTAAACAATTACCCTAGCCACATAAATAGAGTGTGTGTTTTCTGTTATATGTATGTGTCTTGTATGTTCTCTGTCTTCGTCCACAGGTCTTCACACCGATAGACCCTGGTATTGATAGCACTAAGATCACGCTACAGTCACTTTGCGGTCTCTTTTCAACTTTCTTTCTTTTTCAGAATCCGAGCGTTTGCGCATGGGAAAGCGCTATTAATTGTACTTTCTCTTTCAGATTGACATTTACATGATACTATTAGGTATCGTATAGAGTGCATAAATTATGCTCTTTATTAACTATTTTTTATCACTTTTGTATATATAGCACACCCATTTGGGATAAATCAACATAGTGGATATTGAGGGGATCTTCTTAGTCCTGATGAAGAAGCTTTGCTTCGAAACATGTTGACTCTATAGGAGCATCCGCACATTATTGGCAGGATCTCTCCGCATCACTTTTTTAACAGGTCCAGCCTCAATGACCTATTAAAGTTCTTTCTAAGTCCATGAGGCCAGGTCCTTTTAATCACCCACCCGTATCCTTTCTCGACCCCTCCTTTCACTACCCCATCACTACACATAGTATTATTAATATCAGTGCTCCCGCGTAGCCGTAGGTCGTAGCACGCCCCGTCCCGCAGCGGGACGGGAAGACCCCATGATGAAGCATGACACCAAGGGTCCTTTTGGTGTGTGAGGGGTATTTAAGCAAACGCTGTGTGCATCCACATTTGGATGACTCAACACACTTTCCTTTACATTTCTAGTCCCATGTGGTGGATTCATTTGATTTATTTACTAAGCATTAGAGGAGGATATATCCGCCACAGTGTCCGTGTGAGACACTATCTCTTCACTCCCCCCTTTTGTTATATAAGTCTAATGTATATTGCCAGGTGTTTGTCCCAGTGCTTAATTTGTGAAAAAATAAGTGCCAGGTCGCTCGTTTGGAGGCCACAGCAGCTTGCACTACTCATTGTCCCTTTCAGCGCTGGCAATGACAGTACCTACACAACTACTAACTACTAAACTCTTTCAAGTGTGGCAATTCAGACTATTCCAGCCCCCAAAAGTTATGAGAATGTCTTGGGGCAGGTATTCGTCATGTTTAAGGTGTATTGAATTGACAAACAACTGTTGCTCTGCTCGTCTCTAAATTAAATAAACAGCGCCACCATGTGGCACACCATCATAAGCGCCAGTGCCGACAATTACGTGCCAGTGCCGAGCACTGTAAACCACTGGCACAAATTAAGCTCCGGTTTGTCCAATCATCACTAACCCTAAAATGAAGACGATCAATTTTGAAGGATGAGCATAGTGACTGCAGGGCTTCAGAAAAATTAGAAGCTTTATTTTTCAGAGTGTTGTTCCATTTGAGCTTCTTGCCATTGACCGCGATCATATGGTTACTGTTAGCCATTATCTGAGTTTTCAGCTGCACTAGTTTTATGTTGACAAGTGTCTTTTGAGAGTCATGGTCCTTCTTAGGCCTCTGAATATTGGCGTAGCTTTTGTAGAGATAATAGGTTGTATAATGGACAAAGGTGTAATCAATGATGTTAGATGCCATTGGTCCCCAGAATGTAGGTTTGGCGGGCTGATGATCATCAGATCTTCCATTGAGTGCTCTATATTCAGAATCTGTCAGGAGGGTGTAAGCAGTGGCGGCTCGCATAGGGCGTGCTGCGGGGCGGTGCGGTGGGGCGGGCGAGGGGCTGGGTGGGGGGTAGTAAACTCGGACATACGACGGAACGGAGGAAAGTAATAATTACTATCCTCCGTTCCGTTGTATGTCCGAGTTTACTACCCACCCACCCTGCCCCTCCCCCGCCCCACCGTCCCACAGCATGCCCTATGCGAGCCGCCACTGGGTGTAAGTAAATCTGGTTTGGGCATTGGGACCCTTTGTTTTCCCTGTCAAATGATGTTTGGCTGAGGGATATTATAACCGGAGTCCGGGTCTTCTGTAGATGGGGAATGAATTGCTGGAGGGAACAAGTCCCCGGTATTAATTACAAATAGATGCCCATACGCTTCCATTAATGACTCCAGCTTGTTTAATATTTCATAATATATGTGTTTGTTTTTTACTAGATGAGGGGGAAAATAGATATTTATAAGCAGGAACCTTGCGGCAGATGGGCTTTCAAGTAAAACTGCCGATATGAAATCCGGAGATGATTTTAATGTTATACTTTTCATGCAGAGTTTGTTACTGATCAATGTTGCAAACCCACCACTCGGTCTCCCAAGCTCACTTTTTTTTGCTTTGATTTCGTGCGTAGTGTAACTTGGGATCATTAAGACAGTGGGGTGCCATGTTTCTTGAAAACATATTACACAATAGTCTTGAATTAAGTTTGACAATTTTCCCCCGAGTGATTTGATTGCCTGTGGTAGCCTGCTATATTCCAAGATATGATAGAAAGTTAATTGCTCAAAGGTTCCGGTGTTCCCAGCACATTAGATATACAGATTTTTTTGTTAGAAGCAGCAATTGATTTCTTGATTGTAAGATCTCTGGGCGTGAGATTGATCTCACATTTGGAGCAGTTCCTCTTGCTGTAGTTTGTACATTTTAAAATGTCATAATGGTATCTGGGCCTTTATTATGAGGTAGGATTGTTGGTGAGATATTATGGGACACAACATCCTCATGTGATTTCCTGAGCACGTGTGGATATTTGGGCTTTTTGGGTTGAGAGACCATGATCCCCCAGTCTGCAAGGGTTTCTCTCAGTGTCAATATCCTTTGGGCCGTTGTTTGCGAAGATCATGCGGTTCTAGTAAGTTTTACATTTGAGTTTTATTTGTTGCAACAAATAAACGAACGGTTGACAACGATTGAGAATCGAGATTTTTTAGGTAATCTAATTAATTTAGTAACTTCAATATGTTCTGATGATTTAAGATGTCGTGAGAGCCCTCTAATTTGCATGATGGTGTAAAGTCTACTATGCACTTATCCTGTTTTAGGGCCGGCTCATTGTGAGTATTTATTTTGGTCCCCCCGTTTGTGTAGTCTGTGGCTGCCATACGTGACTGCTCTCTATTTAACTGTTGCAGGCAGAAGAAACTTCCATTAGATTCAGATTTCAATATTGGAGATTCTCTTGATACCAATATTGCATGAGTCGGAACTGGATTGGCGAAGACAGGTAGATTGAAGGGCTTGGCTTAAAGTGATTTTGTTATCTTAGCTGCACCAGTCATTATCATTTTGAGCATCTCTGAGTCGTTATTTTGCACTGAAGATAGAGTTGCATTGGTTTGAATGTGTTTTTTGATTGTTATTAGGACCTGTAATATGCACCCTTGATTGCAGGGCTTCACTATAGGATGGTTGTGTTATTGCCATTGAGGTACCAGAAGTAGATGGCAATACTGAACTGGCCGGGGCAGAAGTAATAGTTGGCAGTTTCTCATCAGCACTTAGTGTCATTATTGCCATGTGTGAAGTAGGAGTGGGGTGCCTCACTGTGACTGTAGCACTTTTTACATGCTCATCATTCAGCAGAAGGTCTAATTGAGGTTGATTTGTTGTTTTGGCTTTTCCTGAATTTTCAGCAATTATGGCAAATTGAGGTTCGCTTATATTACAGGCAACCATTTTCATTGGTGGTTTGTTAAATATGGGGAAATTTTCCCTTGGCTGTGTGATTTTATGGCCTAGATTTGCTTGATTGGTACCTAAATTCCCCTTCAGCTTTTTTTGTTTTTTGAGACGTCTTTTGCTTAAGTTAGGAGCAAAGCCATCTGAGAGGTCTTGGTCTTCTTCCTGTATTGGCAGCTCGGCAGGTTTACCAGCTGGGATGGGTGTGTGTGTGGGGGGGGGTTGTGGTAGTGATGCTTTAACTGGAAAATGTTTCCTAGTCAAGTTCCCCATTGTAATATTATTTGGGCTTTAGTGAGTTGTTTCAATCGGTTCACCAGTTCTCACGGTTGTAGAAGGTGATAGAAGATTCTTTGTGTGATCCGCTATAAGATTTTTTACTTTTACTGAGAAAAGTTAAAGAGGGTCGACGATATCATCAAGACGCTCTAGGTGGTTTGAGGCAGTTGTTAATTCGCTTAGGTTTTGATTGATCAAGGATAATACTTTACAATATTATTTAATCATCTTAAATTGCCCTGCAATCTGTTTGAGAAATGCAACCTGGTCAGATAGTAGTAAGGATTGACTAATTAAAATGTCTGACATTTGTGACAGCGTATTACTAATTTCTCCCATTGCAGTCAGCACGGGAAAGGTCGGGTGTGTCCTCCTCTTCTGAGGATTTAGGTTCAAGATTTCCCCCGATCGAATGCTGGTTATTTTGGCTTAACCCTGGATCTAAGTTATTGGGGTTTGGAGCCTCTCCATGTGGGATAGTATAGTCTGGATTGCCTAAGAGTTCCAATTCCTGCAATTGGTCAAGTGATATTGAGTTGTTAAAAAATTGATTGATGGTTCGACTTGATCAATTTCGAGGTTGGTATCCGTGTCCGTACCTCCTGTTGCGCTGGACTCTTCATGTCCATAGACTTAGTCAGTTTTCGAATTGAGTTCCGTATCAGCATTGTTGGTTAAATCTGTAGTTTCTTGATTTACTTGGTTTGCTGCAGATGGAGATCCCAAGGGAAGAGTAGTGATATCAGAAGTCATTGTATCAGCTTGTGGATCTTGTGGATTCACTATGGATTCCAGAGATATTGTCACTCCTTCCAACAGTGGTGTCCTTATTTCTGAGTTCACACTGAGAGGCTTGTCAGAAGAGAGACCCTTTCTCCTAAAGCAATCTTGTATCAATTGCTGCATGGTGTTTACTGACACAGTTGATACAAGTGATGCTGATTTTGCCATTGGGAACTGGCCTACCTCAACACTCTTGCTAGCTGAGCAGTCTTGGGTTGTGTGCCTTGCCCATCAGTCATGTCTATAATGTTTTTTTTAATATATCCCTTATTGGTGCCCTTGATTTATTCAATTTATTAGAGCTTTAAATCTCAGATGAAGAGGACGCTAGCTGCCCAATTTACAGAATGAGTTTTCATCCTCCGGCTGCCAGATAGGTGGATGGTGTAGTACAACTTTGATGGGGAAGGACTAAGTGGTGAGCAAGCCATACCAGCACCTAGGCTGGCCGCTTCTGCACACCGCAGTTCTCAACCCTGCAGTACTGCACCTATTACACAGTTACCTCACCATGAAGCTCACGTCTAACTCTCTGGACTGTGAGAGACCCCTCAGCGGCTCTCCAGAAGCCTCCGGTTTTGAAAAGGTGGGTCGGGACAGCCGGGGGAGGTCAGAAGCACGAGCTAAAGTAAAGCACAGCTCAATGACTCTGTAGTTCATTGTATTTGTTGTAATTTGTATAGCACCTCATTTCACGGCACTTCCCATTAGAAGCTGCTCTCTTTCCTGCCAAGAGCTTGAATAGCTGGAGCTGATGGGGCTACTGCGGGCTGTAGAGCGCTAGAGGTATCCCTCTATCCTGGTAGTAACAGAGCAATCGCAGGGTCCCTGGCTGTGTAGCAAGCGGCAACTGCAACCATGCCAAGTAGCTCCTCTGAACCAGCAAGCAGGGAAGCATTTACGCCCCTCAGCCCTGGTGCCGCGGCCTGCCTCGGCCAGTCCCGCCCGATCCTGCCACACCATCTCTCAGCTCACCTCTTCCTGCTCGGCGTCTGCATACTACCGGTGAGGGAGAGCTGACGGAGGAGCGGATGAATATCTGTGCAGGCAGCAAGGCAGGTTGGTTGGGTGACTCCACAGGGAGAGCAGCGAGGCGGATGATGGTGGAACAAAACGAGGCAAGATAGAGAAACTGCCCCGGTTCTAGCTCAGCTCAGGCAGCAAGACTTTGCGTGGCATAGCGTCAATGTCAGCAAGAAGTTAAGGAATGCCTTGCACTTGTCAACCTGCTCTAGGATGAGTAGATCAACTGTTCATTGCATCATAGAAAGCCTAATGGAACCAATCTTGGGTGGAACGGTATTTGTCTTGGCAGTGAGCATCCAATGTCGGCATTGCAGAGGTTGAACAGCATGGGAGCTAGAACACACCCATATTTTAGTCCCCCTGTGGTCAGTATTTGATATGTGACAGAATGATCTGAGCCCATCTTCACGTGGACCCATCTGTCCGAGTAGAGGGAGATGATTGCTCTAAGTAGGGCAGGAGGAATGCACCACTCTGTCAGTTTGGTCCAAAGTATGTTGCGGTCAATGCCATCAAAGGCTGCAGAGTAATCCACAAAACACACGAAAAAGGGGTGGTCTTGGTGAAAGGGAAGCACAATGTGCCAGGTATGACAAGACAAAAATGTTATCCATAGTAGAGAAATGTTGTCTGAAGCCAGTTTGGTAAAATGGTATGATGTTTGCTTCGGATGCCCATGCCTCCAGTTCATGTAGTAAAAATTTGCAGAGGCTTTTGCCTCAACACCCAGTAGTGCAATTAATTGATAATTTTCTGGGATGGCATTTCTCCCCTTTTATGTATTGGGTAAAGGATAGACCCCTTCCAGGAGTGCGAGACCTCTGCAGTTAGAAAGCAGTCCACATACAAGGGGATGAGCAAATTAACTCAGAAGTCGATATCTGCCTTAAAAATGCTCCAGGAAGACCATTAGGGCCGAACGCCCCGATAGCTCTCATGTATTCGAGAGCCAAAACCTGTGCTGCCAGAAAATTGAGGGGAGATACTGTCTGAAATCATTACCTCCGGCCTCAGTATTTTCCGGGCTCCTAATGAGGCCCCTAGTGAAAATCAGTACAAAGAAGGATCGCCATTGAACGCAGCATTTAAAATATACTTGCACTGCTGCAGCTGCCACATTGGGCAATGCAAGGTTTGGAAATTATTGTTCCATGCTTAATTAGTACAAAATTAAGTGCATTCAGCTCAAAGTGTTTCTTAGGAGCCCACCAATGTCTTAGTTAGCTTTGGTAGCCTGGTGTGGTAAGGTAAGCCTTGGGGGAGCGAGAGAAGACGAGTTACATGGTTGGCATGCATGCTAAAGAGAACATACTATTTGTTCTCATGCATTTAATTGTCTTGAAATTTAGTTGTGAGCATTTCCAAGTGTAATACAGTTTCTTTGTAGACCAGCTCATTGTTTGTCATTTCATTGTAAATAATATAATGAAAAAATATAGAAGTAATATTACATGGAGAATATTTTTTGGGATAGTGTCGGAGAGGGAAATAAGTGTGTAAGTGTAAGGTTTTAAGGTTAAGGGGAAGCTAAAGCATGAAAGGTAAAGGTAGGGGTAAGGGTTAAGGGTTACTGGTAAGTGGCAAGGGGTGAAGGTGAGGAGTTAGGATTAAGGGGCTAAGGGCAAGCGGTTAATTCTTAGAGTGTGAGGCTAATTGTAAAGGGAAAGGGCAATGGGTTTAGGGACTGGTGTAGGGGTAAAGGAATAAGGGGTAATAGGTTAAAGGTACAAAGGTAAGAGTAAGAGGTTAAGGGTAGGGTGCTAGAGGTTAGGATAAGGAGCTAAGGCTAAGGGGTCAAGGGAGAAGAGATAAGCAGTTATAGGTAAGGAGCAAGGGGTAAGAGGTCAAGGATAAGCGGACAAGGGGTTACATTTATATGTAAGAGGAAGTGGTAGACAGTTAGGGCTAAGGGCAAAAGTATAAGATTAAAAGGAAATGGTTAAATCAAAAGGATAAGATTATGAGTACAGGGTTAAGTAAGTGTAAGTGTTAATGGTAAGGTGTTAAGGGTAAGTCTAAGGGTAAGGGTGAAAATGTAAGGGCCTATGAGGTTAAGAGTGTAAAGGTAAGGTGCAGGAAAGTGCCTCTTTTTGCATGGTTAGCCCCCACTTTTTGCCTGATGTGATTTCGAACTGTAAGTGCACTAGGCTCCTGCCAACTAGGTTCCCAGTGCCAGATCTCTTTCCCCAAAACTGTGCCTTGATTGGCCCCCTTTAAGTCCCTGGTAAATTCTGCCCCTGGTACTTGGTGCGTGGGTACTGAAGAAAGTCCTCGGGGATGCAGCACTGTTTTTGCCATCCCCAGGACCCCTCACCAAGGCTATGCACTCTGCTATTGCAGGCTGCATGTCTTGGTGCAGAGAAAACTGAAGAGTCAACATGGCACACAACTATGTGTGCCATGCCACCCTTACACTGCTGAGACATAGGTAAGCTACCCCTAGTGCAGGCCTTTAGCTCTAAGGCAGGGTGTGCTATATCCTATGTGAGGGCATATCAGCATGAGTAAATATGCCCCTACAATTTCCAGTCCATTCTGGGTGTTATAAGTGAACAGGGAAGCCATAAAGAGTGCATGGACTGGATAATCATCAACGCAAGATTCCTAGCTCCATGATGGCTTCACTGATTTCTAAGATGTTTGGTACCAAACATCTTGCTTTAATAAATCCTTACTGATGCCAGTATGGGAATTATTAATAAATTCACACAGGAGGCCCTTTTATAGGGTCCCCTGAAACCTTACCAAACACTGGTGTTGCCCCTGATTGGTTTTGATCAGTTTGTTACCACCAGACATGTTTCTGGACCCATGGGCTGAGGGCCAGTGCTCTCTGGATCCAGGAACAAAGCCTGCTCAGGGCGGAGGTGGTCACACTTTCCCCCAATGCTGGATCAGCCTAGCAGAAGCAGGAAGCTTCAAAGGACATGCCACCTTTGAACCCTGCCCCCAGCCCTCTGCTGTTAGAAGTGGATGGCGACCCCCAGTCCTGCTCCACTTTTGGTGGGAGAACTGGCGGGAGAATCAGGTAAATTAGGAGGTGTGTCTACCTTCACCCTGCCCCACCCCTCAGGTGGGACAGGCGAGGGAGACCCCACTTTTCACTAGCTCCCATTTTGAGGATGGGGATAGTAGCCTATTAGGAATCAGAAATATGCCACTGCAGGTCAGCAGCCCATTGACTACTGCCTAACCTCCCCTCTAATGCCCCTAAATTCAGTATTTAGGTGTCTCCCCGAGATCCTGACTTCAGATTTGACTGACCTAAATGAAGACGGCAGAAGAAGACCGCTGGTGGATCAGGATCTGAGCCCTGCTGCAGAAGAAACCGGCTCAAACTTTGCCAACTGCAAAAGGACTCGACAACTGCAATTTGCTCTCCTTCCTGAGACCTGCAAGACCTCCAAGAAACCCCAGAATCCATGCAGCCTTCGCAAATTGCCAAGAACCCCCCTTTGGGCTAGAGGCTCTAGTTCCCGTCCTCCGCTAGTAAAGAAAACCATCCTGGTGAGGACCTGCACGGATTGTGTAGACTCACCACCCTCGACCCCTACGGCGCATCCATCAGATCCGATGGCTTCTCACGGCCTAGAGACCAAAACAGCTCCACTCCTGTGAGCCGGCACCCTCTTGCCGGTGGTGTCGACTGCGCTGAAGCAGCAACTTGGGCATGACCGCCATCCTCAATGGACTGCCCTGCATCTCACCTGTGGCCCGACCACAGCCAGTGACAGCAGAAAGTGCCCCTACGACCTCTGGTCCCTCCTAGTCAGGACATCCGAAAGGACCTGCTGAGCCCAAGGCTTGGGCCACCAAAGACCTTCATACTTCCAGTGAAGACTATCTCAAGAACCAGAGGGATCGTGGTCGACCGAAACCCCACGGCAGATTCCTGCTCCCAGTGACCACGACGGTAACTGTGTGGCAGTCCCCCGACTCCATTGAACTCCATTACCTTCTCCCAGCGACCGTGACAGTAGCTGTGTTGGTGGACCTCTGATCTCCATTGAAAACCTGCGATAACCGTTGCTTTCTCCACTGATCGCAATAGTAACTATTTGATGGTATCTTCCGCTGTGCACTGAGATACTGAAAGAATGCATATTTTGAACTGTTCTGCATTTTCTTCAAATCACGAAAAGTATACAAAGGGGCAGATTTACAAGCCCCTTGCGCCACTTTTGCGTCACTTTTAACATGGGAAAAGTGACGGAAAAGTGGCGCAAGGGGCTTGTAAATCTGCCCCAAGTTATTTACCCGATATTTAAGTCTTGCTTCTCAAATATAAATAAAGATAAGTTATTTTTATACAAAGTGGGCTCAGATTTATTCTTGATTGTGTGTCTCATTTATTGCCTCTGGGGAGTACAACAAATGCTTAGCACTACCCTCTGATAAGCATACCTGCTCGCCCACACTACCACAAAAAGAGCATTAGATTGATCTACTTTTACCTCTATTTACCAATTGGTGATCCACTGGACTCCCTGCACAGTGTACTTCATGTTAGTGCACTATATAGAGAGCCAGCAGCAAACATAAGGGAGTAAGGGGTTAAGGATAAGAGATAAGGTTAGGGGTAGCTAATGTAAAGAGTTATGTGTAAAGGGCAAAAAGTAAAATGCTAAGGGCATAAGGGAAATTGGGTAAGGGCTCAAAGGCAAGGGGTTATAGTTAAGGTTACAGGCTAAAGGACAAGGATAAGAGGATCAGGGGTAAGAGGTTAAGCTTATTGTATTAAGGCGGTCAAGAGAAGAAAATATCTATCTATCTATCTGTTGATGCTTTAATTGAGAAGTTAAAGGGTCATTAGGCAGGAATGGGACTATCAGAGTATCTCCTTTATAGACTAGTCCAAGGCTATTAATTAAACCCTGCACAGGACAAGATTTTAAAGTTAATAACCTTGTGGGTTTATTCAAAAATAGTATTACAGAAAGCAAAAAGATTAATTAATAAATCAAAAGTATTAGCAGAATTAGCAGCATAGAGTATGTATCCAAAGAAAATCCGAAGATCACTGCAAAACAACTGGCTCTCCTCTGAAATAACACGTCTTTTATGTTTTTGGGACAGAAAGCGCGCAGTTTCATAGCATGACGTTACATAGATAGCATGATATTACTTCGAAGGGTTGGATTAAAAATGTTTCACTCATGACAACCTATAAATCTATTATTCGGTATGACACCCCTAGAAACTCCTGCTTGCTAAAGAATCCTATTGGTTCAAGCTGTACATATTTATTTATGGAGATGAAATCATACATTTTAAAACACAGGATTATAGTAGCTTGTTAAACTACAACAGAACTTGGCTAAGTGACTTTTAACTTTTACAGAAGCACATTGTTCCCTCTAGAAAGAAGAACAAATTTTACATTTGTATTAAGACAGAGCATGGATGAGACTGTATTTTGTTGATTTTCTGAAATAAAGAACGACACATGCATGTGGAACACTCACACACCTAAAATAAGCATGCTCTTTTCTGCACCATTTCATAAATGATTGTCAATGTCGCCTGGTGCGGCCTAGTTATGATAAATGAAGCATGCCTAAATTAATCATTATTTTCTAGCCAATTACAACTATTTCATAATTATATAGACAAAGAACAATAACTTTATCTATAGGCAAGACGACAGTATTAAAAAAAAATGAATTCTTTTTTTAAAGTGCTAGGAAAAAAACAGGAGTTAAATGTACAAAAGTTAAGATTATAATGATGAAATGGTAAAAGGGGGCTCCGGCTTAGCCACAGGATGACAAGCTAACACTAAACAAAAAGCTGCAAGGAGGTGGTAGGTAAACAAACGGCATGAGAAAGCAGTATCTAGCCCTGTTAGGTAACCAAATTGATTTGATCACAGTATAGATGGGTAGCTGTCCCAAGAGGTGGTGGATATACAAGAAACAGTGGTTCTTTTACTGTCATTTCTCTAACAGTTTAAGTATTTGGGAACACACGCCCATTGTAGTTATTCATTCGGAATCATACACCACAAAAACACCATCAGCAATTGATCAATGTATAATTTGAGATGCAACACATAAAAAGGACAAATGAAAACAAAAGTGAGCTACAGTGGTGAATAGATGATGGCACAGTGCTTTGGTGATAATCACCTACAATAAAGTTAAAAGAAAAAGCAAATGGTAAAGTCAATTCAGTGACTGCTATTATTTCAAAGTAAGTAGCGGCCCATGGTGGGAGTGCTGCCGGGCGGTGACAATGGGCGGGGGAGGGGCGCGCGCAACGAAATTCGTTTTATTTATTTATATGTTTACTTACCTCTATTCGGCCGAATTCCGTAGTTTACTACCCCCCACCCTGCCCCTCCCCCGCCCCACGTCACCGCCCGGAAGCACTCCCACCACGGCCGCTACTGAGTAAGAAGCAGATGGATTGATACCAGCCACTCACCAACTGCCGCCCCCCCCCCGTTTAGACATAGTGACATATTGTATATGCAGACCAAAACTGAAGGGAGTCGTCAAGAGGTGGAGGAAGCACTGTGGGCCCTCAGGAAGGAGCATATGGGAGGGTGAAGAGTGGAGGCAGGCCGGTTCAGGATTTGAGGGGGCAGGCTGATCAGGCAATGCATGGGTGTGTGGAGGCAGTGACACTTGCCTGTTTGCCACCTCATCATACCTGTGACATATTAGAATGGCATATTTGGGAAGGCAGGGCGTTGAGAAAAGGGCTTCTTTCACCCACCAACCACCTGCCACTTACAAGGAAGAAATAGTCCAATGGGATGGTGGTATCCCCAACTCTGACACTGACAGTAGCCCACAATACCCTTGCAATATAAGACTCAGTGGTCATGTTAGCCAACTACCCTGTACATGGCCCAGTGAGGTAAAAGGATAGTCGTGGGGCATCCCAGCTAAAAACTGGCAGTAGGCCCCCATCTCCTCAATCTTGTGATGCGGCAAATACACTGGGATTCCCTCTTGGGCTGCCACTCATGCTGTAGTCTGAGAAAATCCCTTTTGACTCCCTGAACTCCAGGGAGGGGAGTGGAATGGGGGCAAGGGAAAACAGTTTCTGCCACCTCTCCACCCCAAGACAGCATGATTAACTCAAGTATTTGCCTTTCCTAGGGCATGTAGTCCCCTCAACCCCCAACAAAGGGAGAACCCTTAGATTCCTATGGATTTAGTTATTGATATGACACACGTGGTGGTGTTCGGATTCCCATGTCAAACATAACTACTTTAGAAGTTATCCTAGAGTCATTGGATGATCATCCAGCTACACTAGAAGTCATTTCACATCATCAAGCTCTTGTAGCCATCAACAAAGTTTAGAAACAGAGTCAGATGATTTGAGGATGACTTGAAAATAAGCATCCAATGACGTCTCTAGATGTAATTGTTCCTGATGATTTCAGGATGACTTGAAATGAGTATCTGATTACTTCATAAGATGAGTTTGTTCTTGATGACTCAAGGATGATTTCAAGATTGAGTACTTCATAAAGTTCATTTACATTCAAAAAGATAACAGTGTTCCTCAATGTTTGAACTTGATTTACTGATTACTTTAGCAGCAAGTCCACCATTTTGGTTTCACTTTTGTTAAAAAATGTGCCCAGTTGGTTAAAGTTTGAAGTATTTCCTGATTACTGCACAATGACTTTTAGATATTACATGAATTTTCTATAATTTGTAAATCGGCATCTGATATATATCGAATAATGTGGTTAATTAAGTCACAGGATAATATTTTTACTGGCTTTTGTTACTTATAAACTATTTTCATTGCATATAATTGATAAAAGAAAGAATCAAAATGTTAAAATGTTTAACATTTAATATTAATGATTTAAATTAGGCGTTATATGCCTGGTGCAAGGCAGTGATTAATGTAGCCCTGAAACAGCAGCTACTCATTTTCAGTGAAAAAAGTAGATCACAAAGTAGAGGAGCTACTGACATCAGCAATACACATTGTAAAAAAAAATGTGTAGTGAACTTAACTGCATGAAGTAAAAACCTTTAAGAAATGTGCATTTTATTCATGGTCAATAAAAATAGGGGTGTGTAAAATTGTGTACATTTTTATTGCAAATGTTTGCAAACTTCCTTGAAAATTTCACTAAAGTATGTAAAATTATGCTTTCATTGCAAAATGCGGTTTCCTGGTATCTTGTGTAACGTTTTCAATGCAAGTGCTCACCTCTGGTATAAAAGTCATATAAGATACCAGGAGGATACAGGTTCGCTATTATCTCACATGACGCATTTCCATGATGTGTGCATTCTCTCAAAAAAGTACAAGTCGCCAAGCTGAGGAACTCACTCAGATTTGAAGCATTCAGGAGCATATAGATATCAGAAGACAGTTGAAAACAATGCTATTTCCAAGATAAATACATCATCCCACATTCCTGGAATACAACACAGAAAGATAATCACACAACCCACGGGTATGGAATAACCCAACCAGTAAACCACTTTCTATATCCAAGTAAGCTAAGAAGAGCTGACCTTTGGATAGTCTGGATATTATATACTATTTTAATTTGTATATATCTTCTGGCCCACACTAATACTAATACTGTGACACTCAGCTGTCAGCAGTCAACCGTAGCTTAATCCTCTACTCTATGTCACTGCATTCTATGCCACTGCTCGCTATGTCCCACTACACCATTGAACTTTGCGTCACTGCACTCTGTCACTACACTCTAAGCCACTGTATTCTACCCTTCACCAATGTATTCTATGTCACTGCTCTCTGCACCACTCTACTGTGCACCTCTTTACGACCCTGCACTCTACAACCCTGCACTCTATGACCCTGCACTCTGACACTCTACTCTGCATGATTGCACTCTATGCTACTAGCTTCTACACCACTGCACTCTATGCCACTGTACTCTATGCCACTACACTCTATACCACTGCACTCTATGCCATTGCACTCTGCGTCACTGTATTCTACGCCACTCTACTCTACGCCACTCTACTCTATACCTCTGCACTTTCACTCTACCCTGCACTACTTCTCTCTACCCTGCACCACTCCACTCTATGCCACTTTGCTCAACACCACTATACTCCACTCTGCACCACTCCACTCTATGCCATTACACTCTATACCACGGCACTCTATGCCACTGCACTCTATGCCACTGCACTCTGCGCCACTGTACTCTACGCCACTCTACTCTACGCCACTCTACTCTATACCTCTGCACTCTCACTCTACCCTGCACTACTCCTCTCTACCCTGCACCACTCCACTCTATGCCACTTCGCTCAACACCACTCTACTCCACTCTGCGCCACTCCACTCTACGCCATTGCACTCTATACCACGGCACTCTATGCCACTGCAATCTACTCTGCACCTCTCTACTCTATGCCACTGCAATCTACGCTACTCTACATCACTGCACTCTATGCCAATGCACTCTATACCACTTTTCTCAAAACTAGTGCACTCTACGCCACTGCACTCTACGCCAATCTACTCTGCACCACTGTACTTTATGCCACTTTACTCTAGGCCATTCTTCTCCACTCCACTCTATGACACTCTACTCCACAATACTCCACTATATGATGCTCTACTCCATTAAACTCTGCTCCACTGACGCTATACTTCACTCCATGCCACTCCATTATACAACACTACTCCACTTCAAGACGCTCTACGCAGCTCCATCTATGCCTTTGCATTCCACTTTACTCCACTCTATTCTATGATATACTACTCCACTCCACTCTATGCCTCTCCACTCTGACAATCTACTCCACTCTACGCCACTCTACGCAACACCCTCTATGCCACTCCACTCTGCTCTACACCACTCCATGACATTCTATGTCACTCCACTATACTCAACTATGACACAGTACTCCACTCTACGACGCTCAACTCTACACCCTTCCACTCTACGAAACTCTACTCCCTCCATGACACTCCACAACACTGTATGCTACTCCATGATACTCCACTTCACTCCTTTCCATGCCACTTAACTCTGCGCCACTCCATAACACTCCACTCTACTCTCCGACACCCCACTTTCCTTTACCAAACTAACTTTTAGCCATGCTGAACAGCAGCCACTCTGGTGTACAACATTGCTAATACAAATTGGCAAAGCCAATAGCTCTTGCAAAAGCGAGACCCATTGGCTTTGCCAATGCTTGTCGGGATAGGTGAGCAGCCCAGGGCAGGTAATCCTTGAGATTATAATGGCTCAGGCCCCGGCTCTAGGGAACCACTGGCTTTCGACCTTCAGTAGTGTGCATGGTGATGATTCCGTAGGGCCCTTGGGTCTTTGCCATGTTCGCTTTATACCAGGTAATCCTGCAGGGCCTCCTATGTTCGCCACCAGCCCGCAAAGCTGCCGCCATGGCCTGACCACCGATATAATTGAGGGCAATTACAGCTGGGTGCTGTGACGTGGGTATGACAGGGAGGTAGCAGGATTTAGGCTGGGTTGGAGGCCGGGCCTCCCGCCTGATCGAACTGGGTTTTCGTCATCTGCAGGTTAAAAGTTTTAGTCACCCTGAAATAGCTCAGGGGGTTTGGGCATTTGTTCCTGTGATCCGTGGAACCTCTAAGTCACACGTTCTAATGACAGTAAGACGATTTAGTGGAGTAATGCACCTGGTTGTTATGTTTTGTCTATGTATTAATGCGCATGAATGTATTAACGCTCGTGTATGCGCGCGTTATTTTTTTTGTATATTTTGCACCTGCATGTCTTCATTATTATTTGTATTTATCTGTTAAGCCTGTGCCTCTGCCGAGTTCTAGATAATACGGGAGTTAGGACCGGCAGATGCAAGGAAACGGAGCAGGCAAGGCTGCGTCTGGTGTTCACTCCGGGTACTGGTGTTCCGATTAAAATAAAGGATATCACTTGTCATATTTCGTGGACCTCATCTTTACACTGTTGAGCAAATATATGTGCCTGTGTGTGTCACTCTTTTATCCCTCCACTATCCTTTTCAATCAAAATTAACAGATAACAGACTAACATGTTCAATTCTCAAATTCCATTTTCAACTATACTAATTCACCACTAATCCTTTATGGGTTCCAGAGTAGCGTGCTACTCGCCAATAAAGCGTCTCAACACCCCATCAGGGTTACAAGCGCTATATAAATGCAAACCTTTTCCCTTTCTACCCTCCCCAACCCTTCTCAATCCAAATAATTGACTGACATATCCACCACTAAAATTACTTTCATGTATCACCATACTAATTCAACACTAATACTTATGGGTTCCAGAGTAGCGTGCTTCTTGCGCTTCAAAACCCCATCAGGGGTAGCAAGTGCTATATAAATACAAACCTCTTTCCCTCTTCTATCCCGCCACTTACCCTTCTCTACCCAAATAACTGAATAACATATCCACTACTCAAATTACTTCATTTTTTACTATACTAATTTTCAACACTAATCCTTAATGGGTTCCGGAGTGGCGTTCTACTCGCCAGAAAAGCGCTTCAACACCCATCAGGGGTAACAAGTGCTATATGAATGCAAACCTTTCTTCCCTTTTATCCCTCCACTATCCTTCTCACTCCAAATAACTGACTAATATCCACCACTGAAACTACTTTCATATTTCACCATATTAATTCACCACTAATCCTTTATGGGCTTCCGGAGTAGCGTGCTTCAACACCCCATCAGGGGTAACAAGCGCTATATAAATACAAACCTTTTTTTCCTCCTCTATCCTTCTGCTATCATTCCAAATCCAAATAACTGACTAACCTATCCACCACTTAAAATGTACTTGCATGTTTCACTATACTAATTCAACACTAATCCTCTATGGGTCCCGGAGTAGCGTGCTACTCGCTGAAAAAGCACTTCGACGCCTCGTCAGGGGTAGTAAGCGCTATATCAATACAATTACAATACAATTATTGAAGCTTCATGTTAGCCATTTGATATAATGTGAACTTAAATCCAGCAAGCAGCGGAGCCTTTTACAGAGAACATTTGTATGTCATCAGGAGTCTCACACTTCAGGGGCTGCACAAACAACTGTATGTTGCGTACTGCGGACAGTTGAAAGCGGGATACATAAAACTGAACGTGATGAGCGGGTTGGGAATAACCTTGTGATGACACATTACCATGACATTAGAGCAGGAAAATGTCTCATTTGAAGCTTGTCCCCTGGGTGTGGAGTTATTGCTATTAAGGTGTTTGTTGCAGGATAGTTGGGCTTTGTCCCTGAACTAACAAACGAGCTCATTAGGGCACGAATGAGCTGTAATGTTCTGTATAGTCGGTAATTTGAAATGTAACGTGTCAGGATTTCAGGTCAGGCGGAAGCGGGGATTTGAGCTGATTGATTTGATGTGGTGATTATAGAGCGTGCTGTTAACCACTGGGGGTTGGGAACTTCCCGGGACAGAGAATAACATCCGGATCAACAGCAGTAGAATCATAACTTAACCACACTGCACGTCTCCTTGCCTGGCAACATTTTGTGGTTGTATTGGCTCTCCGCTTTTGCTCAGTTTGTTCACTCGACCATGCATCTTATTAACTTTGTTGGTTTCTTCCCTTCCGGTTCCACCTTGGGTTAGCCCTCCTCCTTTTCCTTCATAGTTTGTTACCTTACCTTGTTTATATGTCATTTGTCCTACTACACTTTTATTGCTGTTCTGCAGTTTTCTGCTCCTGGAGTCCTGTGGATCAGCGCTGGTATCTCGGTCAGCATGTGATCTAATTACCACCCACACCACCCTGGAACAGGCTAAGCTGCTCTCTCTGATTGTGGGTAACTCCTCTCTGAACCAGTTTATATTGGGTAATTCCTCTGCACTGACCACTTTAATTATACGTTGTTTAGTTTGAACTCACTACAACTAACACTAGGGGCGTAGCTTAGTCAGTGAGATTTGGGCATTATGAAACTCAAATTCCCCTACTAAAAAAATACAATGCGCCACAAGGTGTATGTGTGATGTGACCAAGCTTCGGTATGGACTGTTTTCCATGAGGAGCAGGGTCAGTACTGATTTGCATTAGGTAGACCTCTGGGGCTGATTTAGATTTTGGGTGGCAGGTATTCTGTTGCAGCGGCAACGGAGTGCTCTATCCCCCAAACTCAAGGTCCACCCACCCCATTTTCAGTCAGACAGACTGCAAGTTTTACACCGACAAAGTAAAATGTACTTTGTCATTGTAAAACTTCCTTTGACAGCCGAACAGAGCAGGTGCCATCGGAAGTAAGTCATCCAACTGTCCGCCCTGTTTAGAGTGTGAGAAGCGCGAACCTCGGCGAGCGTGCCCTTAGGGCCCGGCCCCCTGGACCCGCGCCACACCCCCATAGTCTGGCCGGGTAGCCTGATTGGCTACCGGCCAGAGGAATCACTTCCGGGTCAGCCGTGACGTGTGTCCGGCCAGAGTAGGCAGCAAGGGGTGGAGCCAAGGGGGGGGCTATTTAGGCCCCGGGTCCACTAGTGCACTTCCTCTTTGTCCCGTACCAGCCCCCAGGATCGTTGGGGTTAATAGGAATCTTCTCGTGGACCGTCGTGAAATCGTGTGGAAGCGGGAGTTGCGGTCAGCGTCAGGGTCGCGTGTCTCGGGTGCTGTGCGGTAGCGGGCTAGGAGCGAGGCGTTCTCGAGTGCATCCCGGATCTGGAGGTGAGATGTCGGGGGCTTTGGGGGGCGCGTGGCAGCCGCTGGTGGCCTGTGGGCGGCAATAGGGAGCGTACAGTAATCGTTGGCTCCTGCGGGCGCCGGTGGCTGCCCTGATCCTCCCTCAGCGTTGGCCCCTGTCTGGTGGGCGGTAATAATAGTACACCTCCCTCGGGGGATCCGGGGCTCGCTGGAGAGAACAGCGGTCACCGGGTTTGTGGCGGGAGTGCGGGGTTCTGCAGCGCGCGCTGCGGGTTGGCGGGTCAGGCGCGGTTGGCAGCACGGGCAGTGCGTAGTGGATGTTTGACCAACCAGGTCTGTTTTACAAGGCGCTAGGGCGGCCCCGTGCGGTATCGGTCACTCCTGGCGCTGCGTGTGTGGGGTACAATTTCCAGCGGGGGCTGAGGGCGCGGCATCAGTTTACACGGGCATCGAGTGGGTGTCACCACTTCCGGCGATCACCTTGGCAATAATCAGTTCGCCCAGTAGTTCAGCGCTTAAGGCCCCACAGGCGCGGGAAGGCGGTGCGGTGGGGGGTGAACGGCCTCACGGGATTAGGTACGAAGGTCTTGGCGCAGCTTTTCCGACTAGCGTGGTTCAATTAGTGCATGCGCGGGCTTGGTCTGTTGCACGCAACCTTGTTGACAACACAGTATGCCACCGAAGCGCAATCAGAAGAGGAAGGGGGGGGGAGTCAGAAATAACACAGCTACTGAAGCTGGTGTTAGCAAAATTAAGCAGGGATGAGGAGGATGAGGGGGGTGAGGCTCCGGGGTCAGAAGAGGAGGGGGGCTCTGAACCTGCGGATGGAGCCCGCCCTCGCAGATCAATAGTCCCGCCGAAATCAGCTTTTCCCCCCTTGGTGAAGAGACCCAGGGTGGGTAAGAAGGGAAAGGGCGGCAGGGGACGGGAGGAGCAACCTACACCAGCCTCTCCTGAGGTCCCCCCGCAGCCGGTGCTGCCGCGGCCCAGGGGGCCCACAGCGCCACTTCCCAACCTGCCGGAACCAGTAAGTCCACTCCCCACAGGCCCCCCAGCGCCAGTGCCGGCCATGCCTGAGCCCGGGCTCCCAGTGCCCAGTGTACCTGCAGCGCCGGCACCCAGCCCGGCTCCTCTACCCACTCCCTATGTACCCCCGCAGCCAGACAGTGTGACGCCAGTAGATAGTGTGGGTGTGATATTGGCGGAGATCAGAGGGGCCTTGAAGGCCTTAACGCCAGCCCCCAATCCCCCGATACCTGGAGCACCGGAGGTGGTGCCAGTGGTAGCGCCAATCCCGCAGGGGGGGCACCAAGTGGGGTAGCTCCCAATACCCCAGGGCAACCGGGGACAGTGCCAGAGGGGGGGCAAGCGGCCACAGCTAGTATATTAGCTACAGTGGCAACTCTTTTGGTGCAATTGGGGGCACCAGCGGTAGGGAATCAGGCTGGCGGCGCGACAATAGCACCATGGTCTCCACTGACGGGCACAGGGAATGTGCTGGGCGAAATAAGTAAACAGGTGGCCCTCTTGGCGAAAGCGCAAGAAAAGGATGCGAACTCGCCCCCCCAGGTGGTGGGTCAAGCGGCCCCCGCTCAATCATTGTCGACAGTAACCGCGACAGGTAAGGCGGTGGAGAGCACAAGCAAAGAGGGTGTTAGTGTATCTAAGGCTATGGGGGGGCCATGATTCGGTGCTATCTAAGCGCAGCAAGTTGGCGGCGCATGTTACGCCAGACACAAAAGAGAAGATTTGGAAGGGGGAATTTATTGATATGTTTTCCTTAATTAGACCAAAGAGGAGGGAAATGGAGACTAAGGAGAAAGACGGGAAGGAGGGTTCCTTCAGAGATAGGAAACCATGGGTAGAGGAATCAATCACAAATTGGTTGTTTGGTTTCAATGTTTTTTCTGTGGTAATGCTAGAAAAGAAGCCGGAGTTAGCAGTACCCCTGATATGCTATGCGAATAAGATTTTAAAAGCACAGACAATGTATGGGGGGATAGCTTGGCTGGACTACGATAGGGATTTCAGATGGGCCAAGGTGGAAGACCCTGAAATGGGGTGGGACCAAACAGAGGTGAACGTGTGGCTGGAGAGCATCAATAACAAAGCGCCCATGAAGCAGCCCTTTCGGACTTCACAAGGGGGGGCAGGGGAGAAAAAAGGAACGTGTTGGGCCTTTAATCGGAAAACGTGTACATGGCCTCCTGGGGCATGTAAATTTAAACACACGTGTGCATACTGTGGTCACCCCTCCCACCCCGAATTTAAGTGTATCAAGAAATCTAAAGAAAAAGGGAGGGACCCCAAGACAGCTCAACAATAAGTTACCCACGCCAGTTGAGATAGGAAGGCTGATTTTCTGGCTGAATTAGTACCCTGACAGAAAGTCAGCCAGGACATTGTATCAAGGGTTCTCCATAGGCTTCCGCATTCCAGCGCAAGGGGTGCACCCAGTGGAATATTGTGATAACTTGTTGTCAGCACGCAGGCACCCCAAAGTGGTGTCACAGAAGGTCGATAAGGAGATAGTGCTGGGGCGGGTGGCTGGCCCTTTCGCCGCTCTCCCTTTGTCAGGATATGTGTGTTCCCCACTGGGAGTGGTCCCTAAAAAGGAGCCTGGCCAGTTCAGGATGATCCATAACTTATCAGCGCCAAGGGGGGCGTCGGTGAATGACGCCATAGATCCGTACCTGTGCTCAGTGACATATTCTTCCTTTGACATGGCACTACAGAGGTTGCGCGACTTAGGCCCCAGCGCCCTCATGGCGAAAACAGACATCGAGTCAGCTTTCCGGCTCTTGCCTGTTCACCCCTATGACTATCATTTGCTAGGTTTCCAACTGAACTACCAATTTTACTATGACAGATGTATGCCAATGGGTTGTGCAGTGTCGTGCAAGTACTTTGAGATGTTCAGCTCTATGCTGCAATGGCTGTTTGTTTGCAGAACAGGGCACACAGACATAGTACACTACTTGGATGACTTTATGATCATGGGTCCCCCGGCATCAGGAAAATGCGGTCAGGCCTTGAGCGAACTAGTGGCCATGTTTGGAGAATTGGGGGTGCCACTGGCCCCGGGGAAGATGGAAGGTCCGGCAACTTGTATGTCTTTCCTGGGGATCGAGATAGACAGTGTTAGGGGAATGTAGGCTACCAATGGACAAAGTACTGGCCTTCTCGCAAGCGATAGATTGTGCACTGGCAGGCCCCAAAGTCACTTTGCATCAGCTACAGGTATTGGTGGGGCAGCTGAATTTTGCCTTAAGGATCATTCCGATGGGGCGCCCCTTCTCAAGGTCAATTGCATGGGCCATGGTGGGGTTGACTCAAAGCACCATCACGTGCGACTGCAGTCAGATGTGAGGGAGGACCTTAGAGTATGGCGCAGTTTCTTGAGTAGTTTCAATGGTAAGGTAATTTGGCCAGAGCCATCAGTATCCAGCACGGACTTAGGCCTGCTCACTGACTCAGCGGGTAGCATTGGTTTTGGAGCAGTGTTGGGGTCACACTGGTGCAGGGGCGATTGGCCAATGTCATGGCATGAGAGTGGTTTGACCAGGAACATAGCCTTTTTGGAGTTGTTTCCAATTATAGTGGCAGTAACTGTCTGGGCCGAATTCTTTGAGAACAAATCAGTAATTTTTTGGTCAGACAGCATGGCAGTGGTCGAGGCCATCAATAGGCAGGGGGCTTCTTGTAAACATGTTTTGAGGCTGTTGAAACATTTGGTTCTGGCCTGCCTAAAGCTCAATCTGCTGTTCAAAGCGGTGCATATTCCAGGTGTAGAGAATCAGGCTTCTGAATTGCTTTGTCTCGCTCCAAGTTGCAGGATTTCCGAAGGTATCACCCTCAGGCAGAGGAGCGGATGACAGCGTTCCTGACATCTCTGTGGAGGATTGGAGCCCCGCTCTAGCAGGGCTGGTGGGAGCTTCATTGAAAGAACGCACTAGAAGGACTTACCAGCAGCAGTTCAAGTCATACAGGATGTTTGCTAAACGCACAGGCCAGGGGGCCCTTTTTTCCACAGGGGCGCTCTGCGATTTTCTACAGACTTTAAGAGAGCAGGGCAGGCCAGCGTCTTATGCTAGGGCGCACGCGACGGCGATAGGTTTCTTTGCCAAACTAGCAGGCGTACGCGACCCTGGGGCAACCTTTGTAGTGAGGAAAGCTCTGTCTGGTTGGGCTAGATTGGAGGGGGTCAAGAAGGATAGCAGAAGGCCATTGGATGCGAGGACTCTGGGTGACATTCTGGGAACATTGCAGGCGGTATGCTCCTCTTACTATGCGAGCATCCTATTTGGGGCGGCATTTTACCTAGCCTTTTATGGTGCTGTCCGTTTGGGGGAACTGGTCGGGGCCTCCAAGTTGCACCATGCAGGGGGGCTTCAGTGGCAGGACGCCAAATTAGTTCAAGGGGGTCTGGTGGTGGCCCTGAGGAAATCCAAGACAGACCCTTTGGGGAGGGGAACCACGATCCGGCTGTGCCCTGCACCGGGGGCAGTTATATGCCCGGTAGCTAGGATGGAAGTGTACTTGGCGATTCGTCCGTCAGGGGGAGGTCAGGCCCTCTTCATACACGAACAGGGTGTCTGCTTGTCACAGTATCAATTCAGGGCTGTGTTTGGGCGGGCGTTGGCTTGTCTGAGCTGGATCCTAAGGGGTATTCCTCACACTCGTTCAGAATCGGGGCGGCGACATTGGCAGCAGGCGCCGGCCTACCAGCTGAGGCGGTCAAAAAAGTCGGGCGTTGGTCATTGGCCTGTTTTAAGCGCTATGTGCAGCCCGAATTACTGTAGTATAACGGATGAATACTAAGGATGACCCTACTGACTTTTCCATTTCTCTTCCGGCTATTAGTATGACCTCAAAGGTGGTTTGGGTGTTGGGACACTCGTTCGTGCGGCGGGCCACAATCCGGCTAGGGCAGAAGCGCGTGTCAAAACCACTGGGTCTGAAAAGGATAGCGTTCCTATGGCGTGGCGTTGGGGGCCTGCAAATTCGACAGCTAAGGCAGCTGGTGGAGGAGACGAGAGCACATGAGGGACATCAGTCCCCGGATTTGGTTATCCTGCATTTGGGCGGCAATGACATGGTCGAATTGGGACGTCTGGCAGTCAGGGAAGCCTTATTGACTGAGTTTGCCTGGCTTGGGAGAGCGTTCCTGCATGCACGGATTGCCTGGTCTTGTATGATACCACGCCGGGTATGGGGCCCCGGAGTCAGATCTCGAGCCTTGAACGTGTCAGTAAGGCGCCTCAACAGGGAATTGGACAGGTTGTGCTCAACCCAGGGCCGCTTGTGTCACATTCCGCACAGACTTATTACAGGGGACATGATGTTTCACCAAGATGGCGTGCATCTGTCGGACATTGGAACAGACGTATGGATCAAGGGGATCTGGTCATTTGTTCAGAACTTGTTTGCGGGTGGGGAGGGTGAAGGACCTGTGGGCCCTGGTCACCCTAGTGGCGGAAAAGAGGCCACAGAACATTGATTTGCAGGGTTAACGGGAGGCCTTCTTGCATACTCCCGAGACCAGCACTGAGGGGAGAGACGGTAAGCTCTCCGCAGGGAGAATGGGGACACCGGCTGGGGAGGCAAGGGCGCCAGGTCACACGAGCCTCCTTGGCAGCCTGGTGGTAGAGGGGTGGGCCCCAACAATGGCGGACAAGGACCGAGGGCTGGGGGCTCACCGCTCAAGGACACAGGTGGGTTGCGCCTTGCGTGGTTCTCAGTTGGGAGATGCGAGCCAGAGGGCCCCTTGGTGCTGGAGCAAGTAAATATTGCATAACCGGTGGTTATGAGCAGTGATCTAAATTGTAAATATTAAAAGTGTGATATTGAATTTTTAAATGTGTAATTTTGAATGTTTTGTCATGTTTATGAACGATGATGGTTATTAAACATGGCCATTTTACCCACACTCTTGGAGTGGCAAGTTTTAATTGTGGTATTGCATGAGGTTGGGGCAGGGGTCAACCTAGGGGGTCCGGGCTCTATGAGAAGCGCGAACCTCGGCGAGCGTGCCCTTAGGGCCCGGCCCCCTGGACCCGCGCCACACCCCCATAGTCTGGCCGGGTAACCCGATTGGCTACCGGCCAGAGGAATCACTTCCGGGTCGGCCGTGACGTGTGTCCGGCCAGAGTAGGCAGCAAGGGGTGGAGCCAAGGGGGGGGCTATTTAGGCCCCGGGTCCACTAGTGCACTTCCTCTTTGTCCCGTACCAGCCCCCAGGATCGTTGGGGTTAATAGGAATCTCCCACCCACCCGTCCCTAAGATTAGTGGTTTGGGGGGGAAGGTCAGAGGGAGAGTGGCGGAAAAGAGGCCACAGAACATTGATTTGCAGGGTTAACGGGAGGCCTTCTTGCATACTCCCGAGGCCAGCACTGAGGGGAGAGACGGTAAGCTCTCCGCAGGGAGAATGGGGACACCGGCTGGGGAGGCAAGGGCGCCAGGTCACATGAGCCTCCTTGGCAGCCTGGTGGTAGAGGGGTGGGCCCCAGCAATGGCGGACAAGGACCGAGGGCTGGGGGCTCACCGCTCAAGGACGCAGGTGGGTTGCGCCTTGCGTGGTTCTCAGTTGGGAGATGCGAGCCAGAGGGCCCCTTGGTGCTGGAGCAAGTAAATATTGCATAACTGGTGGTTATGAGCAGTGATCTAAATTGTAAATATTAAAAGTGTGATATTGAATTTTTAAATGTGTAATTTTGAATGTTTTGTCATGTTTATGAACGATGATGGTTATTAAACATGGCCGTTTTACCCACACTCTTGGAGTGGCAAGTTTTAATTGTGGGATTGCATGAGGTTGGGGCGGGGGTCAACCTAGGGGGTCTGGGCTCTAGAAGGTCAGATGGCTTTTTAGGTCGAGCCTGGTGAGTTAAGGAAAAGAAGAGAAGTTGGAGCCCCTCACATTAGCTCCAACTTCTCTTCTTTTCCTTAACTCACTCCTTCCTGCCTTACAGATCTCCAACACCCTCAAGAAGCATACCTATCATCTTCAGGTAATTCTCCAATTACTTCTCTCTCCATTCCTCTGCCCCCCCCCTTTTTTGCCATATTCTTACATGTACCCTTCTCTACCCAGTGAATCCACGATTGCCCGATGTTGCTCCCCCATTGAGATCCTTGACTCAACAGACCGGCACGGCTGACCCATCCCAAGTCCATCGGAGGTAAATACCTACCACTTGGACCGTGCTCGCCCTGTAATTAATATTTTTCTTCTCTCTTGGGCTACTCAGTTACTTATCCTATCCTCTCTCTTCCCCTCCTTCCCCCCCCTCTATGCAGCACTACCTCAAAGTAATGACCATTGTCCTGATGATGACCTGAAATCAAACATGTTGAAACGCCGTCGACTACCCAGCTAAATACGTTGGCGCTGTTGTGGTCAATTTATTTGTCTTGAATCCCATTTATCAACCTTGTACATAATATCCTCAATTTTTGACCACATTATTGTAACTATTTCTGCCGCCGTTCACGCTGTTATTCTCACCCCTGTGTCACTGCGTCGTTCACTATCACTAGCACGTCCAGTGCTCACTTTTGTGTGTTAATGGTCATTGTATATTAAAGTGTACTGTAGTGCTGTTATAACTACTTACAAATAATAACCCTTTGACCCCTATTTCTACCTATTGTGGTCTCCCTTCCTTTTGTTCCCCCCCAGCAATGATTTACACTATTGTTTTCTTGGTCCTTTTAAATGACTTCCAGTTGAGACATTGTTGTATGTTGCAAGAGATAAAAGGCAGCACAATGTGCTGTGTTGCGTTGCTTTATCTTCCAAAGCCACACAAATTGACATTTGTGTGGCTTTGTAAATATCAAAAAAGATTTCGCATCGGGGGTGTGTCAAAAAAGTGATGCAACCCAGACGTGGGTCCCTTGCTCACTTTACCACTGGATTCAAGCTAGCCTGGCTGATGAGGGGTGTTACCCCGAAACCGGTCCCAGGATGCTTGTTTCCGGTTCAGGGAAGACCTGACTTGGCAGTTCGGGCTTGACTCTTCCCATATGGCACAGGGTCAAGACTGATTTGCATATAGCTCGGTGTGAACCGAGGTGGCGAAGTGAGCTAAAGACTGATGATGGATTCAACCCAGATCTGTGACTGGGGGTGAGTGTCTAAAAAGTTTCAGCGCTCCGTCCATCATCTCCTTGTGTTTGCTTTGTTTGCCTTAAGTTGGCAGGTATGCCCAGACGTGGGTCCCTTGCTCACTTTGCCACTGGATTCAAGCTAGCCTGGCTGATGAGGGGTGTTACCCCGAAACCGGTCCCAGAATGCTTGTTGTAACCCTGGGCGGTGAACTCCGCTCCGCTTGCGGAGTTTGCGGAGTTTTCCACAATCCGCGTTACGCGGAGATCGCGGAGTTCCAAAAAACTCTGCGGAGCGAAGTTTTTTACCTCGCTCGCGTTCGTCAACTTCAAGTTGGCGAGCGTGGAAAATCAACCTCCCGGCGAGATTTCTCAACGCGGGGGGGGTCAGGTTTCTCATTATGAATGGTCGCGTATGCTCGTGACCGCTCGTGTTAAGAAGCAGCCTGTTTGCGTTGAGAAAGCTGCCGCTTGAGTAAAAACCTACTCGAGCGGCAGAAAAGGAAAGCAGGGACCGCTTGCGCTGTGCATGGTGCCGTTCGCGATGATTGCACAGTGCGGACAAGCATCTGGCACTGTGCAATCACCGTGAACGGCATTTTTTTATCATACTCCGCCGCTTGCGGAGCTCCGCGTAGTGCGGCAGAGGTTTTTTTGCACTTCTCAGTGTTCCGCGTAGTGCAACTCCGCGAACTCCGCCCAGGGTTAGCTTGTTTCCTGTTCAGGGAAGACCTGGCTTGGCAGTTCGGGCTGGACTGTTCGCATGAGGCACAGGTTCAAGACTGGTTTGCATATAGCTGGGTCTGAACTGAGGAACCGAAGTGAGCTAAAGAACGATGATGGAGTCAACCCAGATCTGTGACTGGGGGTGAGTGTCTGAAAAGTTTCAGCGCTCCGTTCATCATCTCCTTGTGTTTGCTTTGTTCGCCCAAAGTTGGCAGGGTATGCCCAGACGTGGGTCCCTTGCTCACTTTGCCACTGGATTCAAGCTAGCCTGGTTGATGAGGGGTTTTACCCCGAAACCAGTCCCAAGATGCTTGTTTCTGGTCCAGGGAAGACCTGTCTTGGCAGTTTGGGCTGGACTGTTCCCATGAGGCAGAGGGTCAAGACTGATTTGCATATAGCTGGGTCTGAACTGAGGTGGAAAAGTGAGCTAAAGAACAATGATGGATTTAGCCCAGATCTGTGACTGGGGTTGAGTGTCTGAAATGTTTCAGCGCTCCGTCCATCATCTCCTTGTGTTTGCTTTGATTGCCCTAAGTTGGCAGGGTATGCCCAGACGTGGGTCCCTTGCTCACTTTGCCCCTGGATTCAAGCTAGACTGGCTGATGAGGGGTGCTACCCCGAAACTGGTCCCAGGATACTTGTTTCCGGTTCAGGGAAGACCTGGCTTGGCAGTTCGGGCTGAACTGTTCCCATGAGGCACAGGGTTAAGACTGATTTGCATATAGCTGGGTCTGAACTGAGGTGGCGAAGTGAGCTAAAGAACGATGATGGATTCAACCCAGATCTGTGACTGGGGGTGAGTGTCTGAAAAGTTTCAGCGCTCCGTCCATCATCTACTTGTGTTTATAAAGTAACACAAGGCAGCACAATGCTCTAAATTGCATTAATTTTTCTTTCACTGTCGTGTAGTTCCTATAAATCTATAAAGGATCTGCGTGTTTTTAGACAACATAAACTAAGGGATTGGTGTCCAGACTGATTCCCGACACCCCCAGCGGATATGTTAGTCTGTAGACCAGCTAGCTCACAGTGCCGCTATGAGCCCCTCTTACGAAGGAGCTTCTGGCAACTATCGAACATGACAACCCTGACCCCTCAGGGATCGTGGAAACAGTACAGTACTTTTCGTTAAGTCACTCATGCTCACTCAGTCTCGGAGAGATATACAGAATACACGGTGGGGAAGTTTTTAATAAGCATTTATTAAACCAGGGTCATTCTATTATAAAATACATGTGCTGCAACAACCATGAGACAGAAACAGATATATACGGTTATTAGCACCAGCAGAGTAAAGAAAAGGTAGAATTCTATCATAGTGCTAAAACAATGAATATATGCAGGCATATAGATACCTGACAAATGAAATACGTACTCCTACGATGCAAACCCTAACTATATTTACCTAAGTGTACCTAGCATGTATGTGTGTGTATAGCCAAGAATCCCCTTAGGATAGAGCCAACCCCATTACCTCATGTGGGAGAGCGAAGGACCCCGTCTTGGTCTCGAGATGAACACCCCGCAAGGGATGTCAGACCCCTGCATGCTGGAGTGTCTGCGTGCAGGGACCTCAGCGCCTCGCGTCAGCGTGTCAGCATGGAAGTCTTTTTCTCTTCTGGTTTGCCCAGTGAAGATGTGGTGCTTATATACCCAAAAGGTACCCTCAGGGGTTTTACCTAGATGTGTACTATGGGCATGTCGGCCAAGGATGACGCTAGTGGTGACCCTTATACATAGGTATTATGCATAAGATGTTAGTCCTGCTGTGATACTGAGAATCCTCATGCATAATAAATGTGGCTAGATTTCAGAGAAATCCACACAACATTTATTCAGCACCTAACTAGGTAAAAGGTCAGCGCCAGACCCGTTATGCCGAACAATGGTAGGACAAATGTAGGTAAAGGGTCGTGTAACTACCTAGGCCTATATTGGGGTACATTGGGGTGCATAACAACATAGCCACACAAATTAATATTTGTGTGGATTTGTAAATACCAAAAGGATTGAGTTGGGGCTTCGTGAAAAAAATTATGCTACCCCGATGCAAAATATTTGTAAATCTGAGCCTAAAAATATATTAAAATTCGGATTCAAAAAAGTCATAAGTTGAAACCTCTTAAAAAAATCAGGATGACAAGAAAAACGGACAAAGACATAGCAGACCTAACCTCAGAGCCCCTAGACCAAATTACCAAGCCACAAATGTATTCATTTTGGGGGTGTTACACCCCAAACACCCACCCTGAAGCTATGCCCATGTCTGCCACCTGAGGTCAGTCCATGCCGGGTATTCCTAGCAATGGAGCACCCCAGCAACCACTCCTCTTTCTTCTCTTCCCCCTTTGTACCCCACCAACCACTCCTCTTTCTTCTCTTCCCCAACTCGATTTTGTCTTTTTTCTCTGATGAGGCATGTGAGTTCTCAGCACCTTCAGAGAGACTCCAAGAAGGCAGGGATTCTCAGTGGAAGTACATTCTCAGCTTGATATAATGAGAGATAGAAAAATAAATTAGCCTTAGGTAGTTGGACCTCCTTCAACCCAATGTTCTCAGAATCCCTGGAGGAAGCTGTCTTCCACACCAAACCACTGAGTTATCCTCTTGATCCTATACCACCTAACCAAGTCAAGGCCATTAAATCCTGTCTCTTCCCAGTCTGGAAAATATCGTTAACTCCTCCCTAGATTGGGGCCTTGTAAAAGTTTCCTAAAGCACCATTATAGCTATCTTGAAAAACGTCAACACTGCCCCTTACAGTGATGAAAACTATTATCACAAGCCTACTTTTTGTTGCTATTATTAGGGGAAAATGTGTAACAAGAGGATTACGGACAGTGGAGGATCGCCACCTTGATGTGGTCGAGGGGATTGCATGTCTCAGTGACTTGAAGAGTTATACTGGCAGTAGCTTATTCTCCTGGCAGGGCCACCCAAGCCTGACAGGTCACAGAGTAGAGACCAGACAAAGTGCGATTGTCTGGTCCTCCAGGTTTGTGGTTGGGCACAAGACTAACAACCTTGTCCCATAAAAAGGCATGTGTTAAGGAAACAGCCACAAATGTGTTACTGCCCTACATGCCAGCCGACATAACGTACACTAGTAGCAATAATAGTAGTGTAGGGAAATAACTAACCCAAAATATTTATGGAAATGGATTACTGCACTATTTTCAATCGGGTTTCAGGTCAGGGTGTAACACTGAAATGGCTATCCTCAACATCGTTGTTGAGATACATTGAATGCTGGACGAAGGAGAAGTATGTGTTCTGATCCAGCTGGATTTGCTGGAAGCATTTGATGTGGTTGATCATGACTTACTACTCAGCACTTTGTCCTTGTGCTTCCGTCAGTCCATAGGAACACCTTTTGGTGTCCCACACGGCTCAATACCTGTACAAATCTACTTTACCCTATACCTGAAGACAAAAGGGGATTGGATATTCCCTTGCACTTTCTTGTCACCAACACTTTGAAAAAACACAGATTATGTAAAACTCAACCATAACTACATTAAATATTTGTCACCAATACTTTGACAATATACAGATCACCTAAAACTCAACCTTAATTAGATTAAATGCTGTATAACTTAAATACAAAACTAGATATTCTCTTTACAGCTCAAGCTGAACTAGAGTAAGGAAGAGTTTCTCATCAGCCACCAACCAAATAGGAGAAAGGGGTGACAAACCAAAGTACTTGAAGCTGTCCTTTTCTCCAAAACAGCTTACAGTGCTAAATCACTAAGTAACACACCCAATAGCAAACTTAAATTTCATACCCAAATACCGGATATGGCATTCAGTGCAAAAGACCAGGTAAAACTACTGAACCCAACTGCAAGTTTTATACTTCCTACAGACCTTAAACAGTACAAGCATTAGTTATATTGCAACTGGAATATGACACAGGCATACTTATAGGCCTGGTTGCAATTAGGACAGCCCCTCTATATCTATAATGAATGTTTCTGCAAGATTGATTTCAAACACATTAAAACAATCCTAATTAAACTCAAGTAGCTCCCTCTCTAAGCATGTTATTCTCTTACAGCAGTCTGCATCATTTTCAACAAAGTGTTCCCCCGATTGGGGGGCGGGGGCACTAAGCCCGGGGCTCACGTCGAGCCCTACGCCCCCCTGCTTTTGTAACTCTGTGGGCCTGAGTAGGGTACAAGAAGGGGTCACAAAGGTAGTGCAAAGTGTTTCAGGTTGGCAGCCTCTCATGAGTGCTACAGGGAGTGGGGGGGGGGCAGCTGGAAACAGTTGTTGGGTTCATTTTTAAGGCTACATCATGTTTGGCTTTCCCTCTTTGTTCCTGCGACAACAGGACCCACACCACCAAGAAACACCGCCGCCGTTGGAGCAAATTTCCACATCAGCTTTCTCAAGTGCGGAGCCTTTTCCTGCGGGAAGCAGCGTGGCTCCTGACATCTCCACTCGCCATCCACCTTGCCTTTGTTGTCTTGGGCAGGAATGGCTACTCAAGACCCTCCAGATTACTACTGGTGGGCGCACTCTTTTGATTTGTCCTGCGTTAAGGGAAATTTCTTTGAGAGGAGTGGAGTGCTGTCTGGCCTCCCGGCCTACCCAGGAAGAATGGCCAGAGATTTCTGAGGTGAGGAGAGGGAGGGAGAGTTGTTCTTCGCTTGTGTCACACAGGTGGGGTGCTGGGAGGAGGGTTCATGGAGGTTTGCTCAACAGCAGCACTGCTTTATTATGATTATTTGAAGCCATTCTTCATTTTGTGTAGTCAGGATGGCTTCTTGGCGGGTTGGCAAGAGGAAGGGAATAAAAGATCCTGAGTTGACCTAGCTTTTAAATCTAGTACTTGCCAAGTTGGAGGACAATGGGGAGTCCTCTGGCACCTCAGATTCTGGCCGGTTACCAGGAATAGTCAAATGTCCTAGGGTGGCAGGAGTCGCCCCACATGCAGCTTTGCCCCCGTTAGAAAGAGGTGTAGAAAAATTGTGGTGTGGATTTGGTAAGGGCAGTTCCAACAGCTGGGCCGGGGGGTCCTATCCCCAGGAGGGACAATGGGTATTAGGAGGGTGACACAGAGTAGCCTTTAGTGGTGAGAGAAGTCCATCAGCTCAACGGGGGTACAAGTGGATTAAATGCTCCTCAACCTCAGGCAATCTGGGAGGCAGTGGAGCCAGTTGGCTTCCATGTTGGGGGTCAAGGAGAGGTTAGTGAGAGGAAGGACAACAAGAACACAGAGGTATTGAAAGTTTTGGGAGAGATTGGTCAATCTTTATACGGAACCTCCCCAGGCAACAGAGAGAAGGAGTTTGCTTCAGCAGCCTCTGCCATAACGAGTGGTATGCAGGCCCCTTCCTCTGATACAGAAGGGCCCTCACAGTCCAAGGGCCAGGAGGAAGGGAAAGGAACTCATCAGAACAGAACGGGTAATATGCCAGATAGCATGGCATCTCTCTTTTGGAAGTTGCTCTCCTAACTGACTAGCGGACTGGATAAGCCTACTAGTTTCAATGTAGCGACCAGTCCCTGTATAGCAGGAGTCTCCAACCTTTTCTGTAACAAGAGCCACTTATGTTCAATGAAAATCATCCCAAGCTACTAATACTAGTGATATAAAGTGAACACCCCATCCTCGAGTGTCAGCAATAATCACATTGGTGCATTTCAGAGTATTCCCAGCAGTAATGTAAAAAAGACTTTGACAATTTGAACTGAAATATGTCATGGGTAGGACATGCAAACCATAGATGCAATCCCCTGGCACCAAGGTATAAATATGAGTAAGAAATCTCTCCAACTCAAATATTAGCTTTAAGCACGTTTTGAAAATGCAACTATTTTTCTACAGACATCAGCTTATGAGTTGTAAAAATACACACATTTTTGTCTTGAATACAAGCTTTTTAATTTTGATATACATATAATAATTCAACCAAGCAAAAGCTTTGATAGTCGTACGCTGGGCTGCACGCAGGAGAGCTACTCACAGGTAGCTGGAGAGCTACTGGTAGCTCATGAGCTACTCGTTGGAGACACCTGCTGTATAGCATCCAGCAGCGTTAACACCACTATTGCAGACCCGTAAAAGCAGGTGGCTCGCCTAGTAGAACAAAGAACTAGGCAGGACGGGGGAAAAAGAGAAAGATGAGGGAAAAGTGAGTGCTTACACAGATAAGGACAAACAATTTCCTGTTAAAGAAAAAGCCCAGAAGAGTGGGGTGTCAGTGGTAAGTCAGGGGACTTAAAAAGGATAAGCAGGAGATAATCATTTCCAAGTCTGGCAAGCTTGCTTCGCATTCATCGCACCATGTGAAAGCAAGGATTTGGAGAGGGGATTTTGTGTGTGTTTTCTCCTTGATTCAGGCCAGAAGAACGGAGCTTTAGCAAAAAGCAAAAAAAAAGGGGAAAGGAGTCTGCTAAGGAGAAGCTAAAAGTTGATGAAAATATTACAAACTGGTCGTTTGGGTTCAATGTATATATGACTGTGATATTCAATAAAAAAATTCAGACTTGGCAAGTGAATGACTTTTTTATGCTAATAAAATCCTGAAGGCTCAACATTGTTATGGCTGCAGGGCTTAATTAGATCATGACTGGAATTTTCGATGGGCAAGGGTGAATGATCCAGTCATCGGATGAGACCAAACCGAGGTTCATGGTTGGCTGGGCTCTGGGCAGTACAGAAGCTCAATCAGGTGGTGTTTGGACTAAATTTTGAGTTTTCCAAGATTATGTATGCTCTCTTCTGAGGATTTTCTCCATGACCCACACTTTTTTGCGGTACATAGCTAGGTCCATGGGTAGGTCCATGTCTGGATTGTCACAAAAGCACAATCATACACGTTTAACTGCAGATGTAAAAGAAGACTTGACGATCTGGCACAAGTTTTTGTGTCCAGTCAGGTGTTGGGTCGCTACACTGATGTTGCAAGCAGCATTGTGTGTGGGTCAATATTAGGGAGTCAGTGGTGGAGGGGAGAATGGCCCCTGCCTTAGCACGTGTCTGGACTGACAGGCAAGAAGCATTATGGAGCTTTTTGCGATAATCATAGCAGTGACTATTTGGGAGGGCTGCTTCATGAATAGGTCTGTAATATTCTGGTCAGACAACATGTTTGTGGTTGAAGCAATCAACAGGCAGATGGCTTTGTGTCCTGTGTTCTGAGGTTACCAAGCAGCTAGTGCTCTTCTGCTTGAGATTGAATGTAATATTTAAGGTTAGTCATGTGCCAGCAGTGATTAATTATGCAATGATGCCATGTCTCTCTCCAAGCTACAGGATGTTCGGATGTATCACCCCAGCACTGTAGAACAGATGACGAGATGCCCAGATCTGTTGAGGATTGGTGCCCTGCTCTATCAGAAATAATGGTAGCTTTGCTATCTAAGTGTACACTTTGTGCATATGAAAGACCTTTCACCTATATCTTGCCTTGTGGGGTTCCGCAGGGCTCATCGCTTAGCCCACCCCTTTTTAATATTTATGTGTCGGAACTGGCTTCTGATCCAGCAATTCGGCTTCAGTTTAACCTCCTATGCCGACGACACACAAATTGTGGTGGCTGCTTATAAAGATCAAGCCTCCCCTGAATCTCAGTTTCAAAATTGTATGTTGGAAATTAATAGCTGGATGGGCAAGCATTGTCTTAAACTTAATTTGGAGAAAACCGAGTTAGTGATCTTTGGTAATCTCCAACCCAGATGGGATGACCGTTGGTGGCCTGTTGAGATAGGAGAGCTGCCCAAACCAGTAGAAAAAGCAAAGAATCTCGGGGTACTGATTGATAACAAATTAGCATACTCACAGCAAACCAATGCTATTGTTTCCGCCACCATTTATTTGATTAAGAAACTGAAGAAGGTTCTTCCATTCATTCCTATCGATTCTAGGAGGACAGCTGTGACTGCACTTGTGCTATCAAAACTGGATTACTGCAATGGACTGTATCAGAATATGCAGAAACAACATCTAAAGAAGCTGCAGATGGTACAAAATGCAGCCGCAAGACTCCTATTAAATCTGCCTAAACACAAATCAGTCTCTAAGGAAATTGGGAGACTCCACTGGCTCCCTGTAGCAAGTTGCGTCAAATTTAAGACGCTATGCTTAGCCTATAAAGCCTTGAATGATATGGGACCTGCGTTCCTAAATAATATTTTCTGTTGGTATCATCCTGGCAGACAGTTACGGTCTACGGGTACTAGGCTTCTTATGGTTCCTAGGATTGGCACCTCCAGTTGGGGGGCAGAAGCATTGGTTATGGCACGGCCAAACTATGGAATATGCTTCCAATGCATATTAGGCCTGCAAGTTCACTAGCCTCATTTAGAAAGAGTCTTAAAACCTGGTTATTCCAGAACTAGTTTATGGTAGTTGGGCTTACTTTAGTTCCAGCGCCAAGACACCTCCGGGTACTCGTGCGCTCAAAAAGTTACACTAACATAACATAACATAACATTTACAGAACATTTTTCACAGGAACATCATGCACGGGCCTTTTCTCCGTCCAGTCCCTTTGCCTGTTTCTGGGCAAACTGTGAGTCCAGGGCCGGTTAGTTGCCTATGCAAGGGACCACGTCACAGCCATTGGTTTCTTCTCAAAGTAGTCTGGGCCTCAGAACATGTAAAGTAGTTTTCTGGCCCAAAAGCATTGATGGCAAGGGCAAGATTGGTGATAAATAAAAAGGATGCAGGAAGAGCACTGGATGCAATTAAGATTGACACAGTGCTATCGTATTTACGCATGATGTGCAGCACTCGTTATGAGATCGTGGTGTTCTCTGCTGTCTTTGTGGTGGCCTTTTAGGGGGCCTTCTGAGTTAGTGGGGTGATCTGAACAGGATCAAGGTGGTGGGCTGCAGCTGTCAGATGTGCAGATCTATGATGGGAAGTTGACTATCTCTCTGGTGCAGTCCAAAACTTGTCAGTTATGAAGAGGAGTGATTGTGGAGCTGATGGTGGCCTCCTCTTCAGGCATTTGTCCTTACTCACATAAGCCGGCATATCGGGACTTACGCTCTGACATAGGGGTGCTTGAGCTGTTCATTCACCAGAATGATGAGTGCTTGTCATGTTTCCATGTCCCAGCTGTCATGGCCGCTGTGTCACTGGCAGCTGGCATTTGCCCCAACAACTACTTGTCACATTCTTTCACGATTGGCGTGGCCGCCTTGGCAATGGAAGCTGCGCTCACGCAGGAGGCGGTTAAGACCGATGGTCGTCTCCTTGTTTTAAGCATTATATTCGCCCGGAACTATTGTAAGAAAATAACTCAAAGTTGTGTATCATACAACTTCTCTCTCCCCTTTTCTTAATAGGGATGTCGCCCAAAGTTTTGTGGAATCTTGGTCATTTATTTGTTCAGCATGCGACGTACAGTTTGCAACATCTCCCTAGGTCAAAACCGGCAGCATTGAGGACTGTTCTTCAGATGGTGCGGTGTTTCAGGCTTGAAGATATCACAGCTCTGCGATTTGATGGAAGGCACAGAAGGGCACTAGGGACTGCAGTCTCTAGATCTGATCATCATCCATATAGATGGTAATAACCTGGTAAAGAAAGGTCTCCAAGAACTGAGGGTGTCTATTTTAAGTGAGTTTGCCTGGCTGGTGTGGACACTCCCTAAGGCGCTTATAGCATGGTCACATGCCTGGTCTCATATGATCCAGAGGAGAGTATGGGGTTCAGACATTAAGACGAAGTCAATTAACATTTATGTAAGGCGCCTTTATTCGGAAATGGCCAAGTTATGTGGGAGAACAGGTCGGTTGAGACACATACCCCATAAACTGCTGACAGGTAAAAACATGTTTCATAAAGACAGAGTACATCTATCAGGCATGGGCACAGACTTGTTTAGGGAGACAATTTAGGCTTTTGCAGTGTCCTTGTTAGTTGAAAGGGGGAGTGCAAAGGACCTGTCGGCCCTGGTCGCCCCTATGGTGAGATAGCATGCCACACCAAATGCTAATTTTTAAGGTTAACACACCTCTGCAGCATTACCTCCAGGGCAGCACCTGAGGTGGTCTGACAGGCTTCGTCTGCACAGATATTTTCACATCAGGTTGGGAGTGTAGGCTCACAATTTCACTCTGCTGTAGAGGGCTTGGTCTGTAGCTCCCGGTCATGCGGCATTGGGTACTATTATGTTAGAAGAAGTGAGGCGGGGTAATTCTTCAAGTTCCTTCAGGTTTGTTGTTTCTACTAACAACACAGCACAGCCTTCTTCATTAACAGCCCTCTACAAACATCCCTTCCTGTAACTGACCGCCTCAGCTTCAACTCCCCATTCCACATTCTACGATCTCCATGGTACCCCCTACATAACATGTAGAAGTAGAATGAAACACTGGGTTAACCAATGATTTGGCAGTTTACAACCGGTACCCCCTTTGATACTTAGTGGTGGGCAGGAACACATTCAAGCAGTTGTCGGTTTGCCAGGGGTCTGGGAACTGCCCCTCAGGGATGTAGATGGTTTCACCTGTGTGGTCTGGGTAGAATGAGATCAGATACGTGCCTGAGGGCTGTGGAATCATATCCTGAAATCATAAATGTGTATGTAAATGTAAATAATTTATGTAGGAGGATGCAACTGTTAGGTAGTAGAATGTCATTGACCATAATCTGTGATAAGAAAACTGCTATATTGTTTGCTTATTGTAATGTCTAGAATTAGCAAAGATAAGCTGTTTGATGTTATGTTTTATGTTAATAAGCAGGACCTGCATGTACCCAAAAACCAAAGAGAACAGTTTCATATCATATCTTGTCATTGATTCTTTTGAGTGGGAGGGGTTGGGATCCATACCTGGGGGCCTCCTAGGCCTATCAAAGAAAATGTACCACACTCCTCGCCGAAGAAAAGACGTACAATTTCAGGGAAGCGCAGACGTCTCCGCCATACTAATGATTTCCTCCTCAAAACGAAACGACGCAACAAGAACTCCACATTATCCTGCTCCTTCTCATGTTAGTTTGACTACAAAGATATGGAACAGCATGCCTACCCCTATCACAGCTCCTCCTTTACCTCCTTCAAAACCCTACTGAAAAAGAGCGTGTTTCTAGCTCAACTTAACACACTGAGCTTCTTTATTCGATGTAAAATGGATGTAAAATGAATGATTCAGAAACTAATGTATACTTGAACTAATATGCCTGAGTAACCACCGACTACCTCTTGATAGCTCTTCAATGTAAATATGGTATTGGTTATGTAATCATTCTATGGCCTATTCTAACACAAAATGCCCTCATTCATGGATGTGTCTAATATAAGGCACTCTTACATGAACTTGGATAATATCAGTGATATAGAAAAACGAAATAATACATAAATAAATAAGAGAACAATGAAAGCACTAATTGATACTATTGGTGGACTGATGACTAAGGATTGTTTAGTGGGAAACCCAATTTATGTAAGCAGATGACTTTTCAATGGTAATTAGGGTTGTTAGACCGGGAATCTAGTTTATTTTCTACATTAGTCAGACAATTTGTTTAGGCTGTTAGGCAAGATGACAGGTGAGCAATTTCGTGATTGTATACCTGTCACTTTAAGCGTCTGAAATGTTGCCCCAGGGAAATACCAGTACCACATGGTAGAGTATTTTTTTCAGGTTGAAATTACAATCCCATTCCGAGTTAATGATATGAGAAAGGTGGAAAACCTGCATGTGTTAGAATGGCACACCAGATTACCCCAGATTTGACCTCTTTCTGACTTCTTTTTCTTGTGCAAATTTCACCAGTTTTTTTTAAAGATATCTACATGGAGACACCTGTGTCACAGTCTTCCTAAATTCCATCCCTGAAGTTAGTAGGTGTGATGGTGTCAGGCGTTGAAAACCTATTGACCCCTGTGATGGACAGTTGGGGCGTCTATGTTACGATAGCTGATGTGTCATCGAGGGTAGTGTAGGTAGAGGGGGAATTAGTTTTGAGGCGTTGTTACGTCAGATTGATGCAATATGGTTAGCCAATGTTCCTGGATTGACAAGCGAGCTTGATGGGGAATGGATCAGCTGATATACTCAGTGCTGGAAATAAGCAGGATCCAGCTGGTTCCAGGATCTGGCAAGTATTCTTGAGCAGGATCTGAGATCCTGAGCAGTCAGAACCATCCAGACTTGCTTACAAATTAACTGTGGCAATTTGAGTGTATGTCACTGAAATAGAGTAAATAAGTAGGTATTTCGTAATCTGATTCTCCAATAAATCCTGAGCATTTAATCAAATGATTATTAGTGGTATTTTTTTCCATGGTTTACTAATTGAGTGCCTCTGACCAACCTCCTCTTTTTTTATGGTCTGGCTTGCCAGCTCAGCTGTGAGAAGACAGTTATGTGAGGATCACTAGAGAGTGCCTTGGCTTCGCACACATGTTGGGATCCAGGAGTACATGTTTTGATTGGGCAGAGGTTCTGTGGTAGCTCCATGGAAATAGTACTTCTTGCACTCTCATTGGCTCGCAACGGGTATTACAACATCCAAGATGGCCACTGATGTAATGGCGAAGCAGCATCTTGTTTTTAAAAGGTTTCAAATATTAAAACTTCTATTGTGCTGTCAATTTGCTCCATAAATGCTGAGAATACCATGGTTTATATTCCACCAGCTGGTGGTCAATATTGGACGTGTACTTTGTGTTCCCTGCACTTGACTTTATATTTAATCTGAGTGTTTTCATTTTAAGGCCGACAACGTGGTTATCAAGTGGGATTTGCTTTCATGTTATTTTACTGCGTTGATTGAGCATAGTCTCCCAAACCCACACCAGGACGCAATATCGAGGGCCAAGTGACGCAATCAAGAAGCGTTTGACATTTCTAGAATATCATTTGAATTAGTTCTATGCTATTTTTTATTTATTTATTTTTGGGAGTTTTGTATAGCACAAACTTGACCCTAAGGTATTGGTGGTCTTTATGTGAGCACCAGTTACATCACACAAGGTCATATTCGGTTTTGGGCATGAGGAGATTAAGTGATTTTATCACAAGCAGAGAATGCTGAGGAATATGGGGAGTAGCACAAACGACTGAGACCGAAATTGTTTGAAAAAGGCTGCTTTTATTGAAACAGGTGCACATCACAAATATAAACCCTTGTCCTCTCACCTTACTAAAACTAAAACCTCACTATGCATTATGCCACCTATGGTAAACTACCCCTACCCCTAAAAGTCCCCCCCCCCCACAAAACTTAAACCTGCAATTCTCTACCTCCTCCTGGACTGATTTTCAGCAAATGAGGCTTTTATCCTCCCCTACATTTTTACAGCAATTATTAACCTGTAACTAACTTAACTTCCTAATGAACTTTAAACTTCCTCGCTCATTAAGGCGGGGGCTTGTTAACCCATTCCCTTTCAGCCTGGAATACTGCTGTCAACAACAATAAACTTGGCTTAACCATGCCGACTGCTCCTGCTTCAAAACGACAACCATACATTTTCTTCGTCCCCCTCTGTACACCTCTCCCAAAACAAAGCCAACCCTAAAAAATGCACATTGAACTGTCTCAAAATCTGATAATAAGGAGAGGGAGGGTGGAAAAAAAGCACTGGCACCTACTACCAGCCACTGTGTACCACTATGAAATGGTGGCTGCCAACTTAAAGTTGCTGCATTTATAGCCTGGGTTATAAAATAGCCACAATTATTGCAGCAGTCCCATGAACTGCTCCATTCCCCCAAATATCCCAAGGGGCAGACCTCCCTGTGGTTTGTGTGGAAAAGACTGCTTTTATTGAAACAAGTGCACATTGCAAATATAAACCCTTGGCCTATAGCCTTACAAAACCAAAAAACTAAAACCTCACTATACAGTATGTTACCTATGTTAAAATACCCCCACCCATAAAAGGCCCACCACCCCACAAAACATTTTTTTTTGATAATCAACTTTATTAATTTTTGAGTGAACAAAAAACATTACAGCATGATTAGTCATTGGTAATTGGCACTTTAGTAAGTACCTGCATTGGTTACGTGCAAGCATGCATATCAGTCCTTTTCCTTGTACATAGACAATACAATCAATGTGTTTAAAAAGACATAAGACCCAGTCATCCAAACTGATTTAACCATTTGCCCCAGATCCTTGTGTGTTTGGCTGGGCACCCCCTGGCCTCAAATAAGGGTTTCTCTTGGGCGGCACACCAGTCCACTCCCCTACGCCATTTAACTAAATCTGGGGGGTCAGATTGTGTCCAAGCCGCGGCAATGTCGCGTTTAGCCACCATTGTAGCCCTCCCCAGGAAGAGTTTGCCTGCTGGAGACCCATCTAAGCCTTCCATGACTCCCAGGATGAGGTGCATGGGGTTATGGGGCACCTGCCAGCCCAGAACATTTGTGAGCTCAGATTCCAATGTTTCCCAGTAAGGGGTAAGGCGAGGACAGGACCAGACCATATGATGAAAGTCTGCCAGCTGTTGTCCGCAGCGCGTGCAGTCCGGTGAAGGTCACAAGCCCGCCTTATAGAGGCGCTCTGGGGTTAGGTAGGTGGTATGGAGATAATATAGTTGAATTAAGCAGAGCCTGGCTGAGGTAGTAATGGCCTTGGGGGCCATGAGGGCATCATGGCAGTTCTCCTCCTCCAGGGGACCCAGCCACCCCTCCCATTGGCACCTGAACGAGTCGAGCGTTGTTGGGCAGTTATTAGTTAGGGAGCGGTATATCCGTGATACTCCCCCCTTCCCCAAGTTCCCCATCATGAGCTGTGTATCCAGCGGACTAAATTCAGGAAGTGTGATGTCGGTTGATAGATGGGTGTTGAGGGCGTGTCGTAGCTGTAAGTATTTGTAAAATTGTGAAGCATGGAGGGCGTAGCGTCCCTGCAAGTCCTGGAATGTTCTGATGTGGTCACCCACCCATACGTCACCTAGCTGCGATATACCAATGTGGTCCCATCCTTTGAACTCCTCTAACGCTGCCACCTCCCCCAGCCACACACCCAGCCAGAGAGGTGTTTGTTGACTCAGTTTGTTATTCCACCGCGTATGTCGTAAGGCCGAGCACCAGGCCAGCAGACCTGCTTGGGTCACCGACGGTAGAGCTCTGGGCACTGGACTGCCATATAGAATTGCCTGGATTTGAGGGAATTCCATGTCTTTTAATTCGGTTCTGTAGGCCGGTTCAGACCAGCCCCCGTTAAACCAGTCGTGGAGGACAAGCTGTCAGGTGGCTAAGTAATACAGATAAAGGTCAGTCATGCCCATGCCTCCATCAAAGGGTGGGATCCGGCAGCGAGCAAGGGCTATGCGTGGTCTCGTTCCTCCCCACAGAAACATTGTAGCCATACTATCTAGATCTTTAAACCAGCTCCGTAGGAGGTGGAAGGGGGTGTTTTGAATAATGTACAGGAAGCGAGGGAGGATCATCATTTTGAAAAGAGCCACTCTACCTAATGGGTTTAGTGGTAGGGTTTGCCAGCGTCTGAGATCCTCTTTAGCCTTCTTGACAAGTGGGGTAATATTAAGCGCCCATTCTAGTTCGGGAAGTAAGGCTATCCATATTCCCAGGTATTTAAACGACTGCCGCCTGATGGGGATGGTCGATTGCCAGTCGAAGCATTCCCTGGAGAGGTGAAGGGGTGCCAAGGGCGATTTTGCCGGGTTAAGACGTAGACCCGATACCTGCTCAAAGGCCCGGAGAACATGGAGACATCTGGGTCCGGAACGGGCCAGATCTGCCAGAAAGAGCAGGACGTCGTCCGCATACAGAGCAATTTTGTCAACGTGATGGCTCCCCCAAGACCAGCCCTGGATCAGGTCGTCGGTCCGAATGAGGCGTTCCAAGTGTTCCATCGCCAGCGCGTATAGGAGTGGCAAGAGGGGACAGCCTTGTCTTGTACCCCTTCTAATCGGGAATGCCTCTGAGAGGGCCCCATTGATAAGTACTCTAGCTCTGGGCTTGGAATACAGGAACCGGACGAAGCGACGGAAGTGCTGACCCAAGCCCATTACTGTTAGCACGTACTCCAGGTAAAGCCAATCAACCGTGTCGAAGGCTTTTCCAAAGTCGACCAGGAGGAGCGCTAGGTAGGGGGTATGTGACTGACGATTCGTGAGGGCCAGGTGTAGGCGTCGCAAGCAGTGTCTGGTACTCCGTGCTGACATAAAGCAGCATTATATTCCATATTAAGGAATGGACGCAGACGTTGGGCCAGGATAGTGGCATATATCTTTACCTCAGTGTTAATTAATGAAATCGGGTGATAGTCTGCACAGGCCGACGAGGGCGGTTGAGTCTTGGGGTAACCACGATGGTTGCCACGTCCGTCTCGGGGGGGAATGCCCCTACCTCTGCGACGTGGTGGAATAGTTTGGAGAGGTGGGGGATCAGAAGGTCTCGATAGGCGGCGTAATATTCTTGCAGGAATCCGTCAGGGCCCGGTGTTTTCCCGGACGCTAACAAGGAGATTGCGTTAATTATTTCTTCTGGGGTAAAGGGAAGATCCAGGCTGGCCGCCTCATTCTCAGTTAGGCAGGGGAGACGAACATTTCCCTGATCAATCAGACCTGGAAGGGAGGCTTCAGGCCTATGGGCTGAGTATAGTTGGGAGTAATAGTCAGCGAACGCTTGCGCTATTGCGGGTGACGTATGTTGGGTGGCCCCGGAGAGGTCCCGGACCTCGGGAACTATTCAGTTCGCAAGAGGGTACAATGCCAGTCTGTGCAACAATTTCCCATTCTTGTCACCCCAACAATACACTCGGGTGACAGAGGAATGCCATAGCAATTTGGCCGATTCTAGCGAGATTTGTATAATCTCTTTGCGTATGATCGCGAGTTGCCTGTCATGCGAGTCGTCTGGCGCCCCGGTTGATCCGTTCTCCAGGCGGGTTGCCTGCGCCTCGAGAAGGGCCAGTCGGTTGTTCTGGGATAGTCGTCGTGCCCAGAGCTGACCCTTGGTTACGCCACGGATAGTGACCTTACTTGCCTCCCAGAGGGTGCTCGGGGAGGGAACTGAATCTAGGTTAATAAGGAAGTATTGGCGGAGTTCTTCCCCTATTGCTTTTTTAACCTCTTTGTTTTGTAGGAACCAAGCGTTTAGACTCCAGACAGGCCAAAGCATGTCGGAGGAGTCACCTAGGTACAGGAGAAGGGGCGAGTGGTCTGAGATTCCTCGGGGAAGAATAGCAATGTCAGTTACTCTGTGGCATTCGGGGGCGGGCATGAAAATCATGTCGATTCGTGCCTGTGTGTGGTGTGCCACTGTAGTGTGGGTGTAGCGGGAGCCTCGGGAGGTCCAGGTTCTCCAGACATCGCAGAGGCCCAGGGTGGCCGCCCAATCAGCCAGTCTTTTTGTGTGTGCTTTCCTACCAGGAGAGGGTGTGCCCGTGGTGTCGAGGTCAGGTTGCATAACTGCATTAAAGTCGCCCCCTATTACCGTCTGTCCCAGGGGCAGGGCAGAGACAATATCAATAAGCTGTCTCAGTGATAATGTGAGCATGGTGGGCGGGACATATGTGGATACTAAGTTGAGGATGTTCCCCTCTAGCGTCCCAGTTATAGCTATGAACCGGCCTTGTGAGTCTCTAGTGGCGTGGGTGAGAACAAAGGGAAGGCTATGCCGCAGAAGGATCGCCACCCCCGTGAGCCTCGCTCGAAGCCAGAGTGCCATACCCTGTCGAACCCGTATCGTGCGAGGAAGGAGCATTGGGTCCCCAGGAGGTGAGTTTCTTGGAGTAAGAGTATGTCAGGAGTGTGTCGTTGAGCATACTTCAAAACAGCTGTGCGCTTGATTCTATCAAGCATCCCGTTGACGTTCCATGATAGAACTTGGAGGGGATTACCCTTATTAACTGTCTGCGTCATACTAAATGTGTGGGGTCAAGGAATCACAGGGCGTTAGCCCCCAGGGGGCTCGGGCGGAACTTTGAGTGGTTGCAGCTTGGGTCTCTGTCTTGTATTGTGTGGATTTGAAATGCATGTGTGTTGGTCAGATGCTATGGTGCTGTGGACATTGAACACACTTAATAATGATAATCAACACAAACCTAAACAGTGGACAACGGTCCTGGCCCTCCCTTCCCTACCACCCTCCACCCTATACTTCTAGAACTGAAGCATCAGTCGCCCGATTAACTCAAAATGAACAGGCTAAACTAAAACGCTTAGCTTAGGAGTTGCGTGGTGGACCCCTCTCTTGTACCGGATGTGACCGCAGCATCTGCAGATTTCTCTGAGTTCTGTAATTCGTTGGGATGTGTATCCCGGTTCCCGGTGGACTAAGGCATCTCGGCACTGTTACTAGGTGTGCCCGTGTCTCTTTAAATCGTAGGACTTCCGGAAAGGTCCGAGTCCACAGACATCAAACCTAGAGTTCTGGAAGGGCTTTGCTCGGCGGACGGGTTGTCTGCGGATCCATCTCACTGCCGGGACTGAGAGCCCGTCGGGCTGGTGGTGCTCTTGGGGGCCTGGACGGCTGATCCTGGTGATCTGGATGCGTCCTTGTGGCCTCCATGGCCCCTGCGTGAATGTGTGCATCTCCTGCGCTCTTTAGGGGATGGTGGCCCAGTCGCCAGGGATCGGGGTTGTGCAGGTGGGCAAGTGGGTTGAATCCTGAGGGGTGTCGCTCTTCAGTCAGCCAGGTCCAGGCAGATTGTGAAGATTCGAAAAAGTGTGCTTTATCCTGAAAAACAACTCAAAGGCGGGCCGGGAAAAGTAATCTGTATTGTAGGCCAAGAGCGTGGAACTTCTGTTTAAAATCTGTGTACAAGTGTCTTTGGGCCTGGACCTCCTTGGTGTAATCTGAGAAGACCATTACCATATGGTTTTGATAGGCCAGGGTGCCTTGGGTCCGGGCCTCCCTCAGGATAGCGTCCCTGTCTTTAAAGTTAAGGATCCTGGCGATGACGGGACGTTGCGGAGCGCCAGGTGATGGTTTAGGCGCCAAGGATCGATGAGCCCGTTCTACAGCAAACCAAGCTGACAGTGTGTCTATGGGCATCCACGACTCCGGCCATTTCTCAGTGAAGGTTGCCATTTGGCCTTGCTCCACCTCTTCAGGAAATCCCACCAAGTGGAGGTTGTTGCGCCGTGATAGATTTTTGGCGTCTTCAGCCCTTCTGTGTAGCTCCTTGGTGTGGGTTCGTAGGTGGGTTCCCTGCTCTTTCAACTGGCGGACATCATCCTCAACTGTAGAAATACAGGATTCTGCTACAGAGATGCAGGCCGTGGCGTTATGCAGGTCTTGCCGGATGAGGGCCATGTACACCCGGACCTCGCCAATTTGACCTTCCACCGAGGCTTGGGACGTGCAGATTGCACGCAGGATTGCGGTGAGGTCGCCCTCAGGGAGGGATGAGCCGCCCACAGCTCCCTCAGTGGGTTCGGGTTAGATTGTGGTGAATTAGCCCATTTTGGTTTGTTTTTGCGTTGTGGATGGTTTGGGAGCATGGTCTTTTCCCATGATGAGTGGTGAAGGAGATATTCCCAGGTCAGGTAACGGTGCTTCGCAGTCTTTAGTCTGATCTCTCTGCGGAGCCGAAGGATGGCCTTTATCTTGTCCTTTAGATGGTGCAGTGGGGGGGGGGGGATTAGGCCCAGAGCTACGGGTGGGAAGGATGCCCCTACCCCTCCGCGACAATAGCACAAAGTCCCTCGGGGCCTCCAGGGGGGCGCGCCTGGCAAGCAAGGTTTATGCAGTTCTTATTCGTGGCTTCCGTGCCAGTGGGTACCAATGGAAAGGCTGAATGCAGGGGGAGTGCGACCCACAGTTCCTGATCCGGCTGGTTGTATTGTGGGTGTCCCCGTTTTCTGTCTGAGCGTTCGTGGCTAGAGTACAAGATATTGATAGGACAGGGGCCTCCAGGCCAGGTGCACGTCCGGTCTGCAGGGGCAAGCCCACGCGGAGCAGCTCTCAAAGCATCTGTGAGGGACCACGACAGAACCCAAGGAGATGGCAGCGACCCCAAGCGGTAAGTCCTGGCAGAGGCCTAGGGACCCGTGGCGGGTGGTAGATTTAAGTCCCAGGAGCCCTGCTCCCAGGCCCCTCCTCCCACCAAGTCCAGTCCAGGGCCCAGGCCCACCTCTATGTTGCTCCGGGGGGGCCGGCACCCCCAGCCCAATTGAGGTATGCACCTGGTCCCGAACAGGCTTCCCAGGCAGATCCGCCAGTACGGGCTTTAAAGTGATGAGGTCCGTCAAGGAGTCCTGCCTGGGCCTACATCCCGGCCGCAGGCGAGGAAGGGCATACAGGCACTGGCCGTCGTGGGTGTCCGTAGGGGTCCGCAGTGGAGCCTAGTGGGATGGATTTGGTTCTGCGCGGTGACCGCACCACAGGGAGCAAATGACTTGGGGCAGCCAGCGGATAAGGCCCCCTGGGGCCCTTTCCCATGGGACCCACAGGCCTTCCCGATCCAGCCCGGGTCCTCGACTCACCCCAACGTGGGCTCAGAAGATGGCGGATTCAGCCGGATCGAGATGTATTCCTGGGCCTGAATGGGCGCGATCGGTGTCACGGTTGTGGAGACAGCGGCCTCCGGAGCGAAGCTGCAAGTGCTGGTTTGACATTGGCGGGGACCCTCCAGCAGCCCCGCCAGGCCCCAGTCAGCAGCCGGATCTGTGCCTCTCGGAGGGGGTCTCTTAGTCATAGTTCCCGGGGACGAAGCAGGCAGTCGGTGCTCCTCCTTCGGGGCCACGAGACCTCGGCTGGTCTGTGTGGTGGAAGGTCGCTACAGTGTGGTCTAGGCCGCAGGAGGTGCCCACCACCTCACCGATGGGGTGACTTGATACGGAATCTGATGCCAAGTTGCCGCTTCACCCAACTGGGGGTCGCCTTGGCGTCGAGAACCCTCCGGGGTCCGCAGGTAAGGCACAGGGTTTTCGTTGCACCTCAGCCCCAGCAGTTATGTTGCAGCTCGCCGCCGGCTGTGCCGGCACTCCCCAGAGTAGAAGTCTAGTCTGCCATGTTGCCAGGGCCGCCCCGCAGGCCGTGGAGGTGAGACAGCGGCAGCTGGCGGTAGGCGGGTGTTTCAGCGGTTTCGCTCGCTGCGGGAGGTTGCCGCCACAGTAGTGGGTGGATGTCTGCCACCGGGAGAAGGATTGGGTTGCCGATGGCTGTGTAGCCCGGAGCGGATGACGGAGGGGTCCGGAGCACTCTTAGAGTACAACCGCCATCTTGACGCTCCAAGCCACGCCTCTCCCCCCACAAAACTTAACCCTGCAATTCTCTACGTCCTCCTCAGCATTTGAGGCTTTTAACCTACTCTACATTTTTACAGCAATTATTAACCCATAACTAACTTAACTTCCTAATGAACCTTAAACTTCCTGGCTCATCCAGGCATGAGCTTGTCTGCCAGTTCCCATTCAGGCTGGATTGCCGCTGTCAACAACAATAAACTTGGCTAAACCATGCCAACCTGCCTACCACCACCCAGAAAAAGGCCCTGACCAACTTTTTCTGCACCCCGCACCCAGCCCAACACTAACAGACATTCAATACCTTAGCCAGCCTGTCCTGAACCTGCAACAAATAGAGTTCCATCCCCTAATAGGAAAGATGAACACCATTGCCTCGAAAAAATTCCACTGCATCATATTTAAGGCTTCCGGTTTTCCGGTTTTACTCATTTTTACAGATAAATACAGACAGAAACAATGTGTTTCCTGTCTGTATTTATTTTTAAAAGCAGAAAAATACTGAAAATGGTGCTTGTTGTGAGAGACTCTCCATGTTCTCTTTCATGAATTCCAGGCAACAACTGAGCAGATAGACAGCATCAAGAGTTAAACAGGTTGAGATTTCCTTAAATACATGCATATTTTAACATATATTTTTAGTACAACGCTAATGTGAACCTGTGAGTGTAGTGTTTTGTTATACATGGCTGCTTAATTTGCTAAATCATGACAAGCATCCATGTATGAGTGCGCATTCAACAGTTAAATAAATGTGGAAATATACAATTTTACGGCTCCCTTTATTCTCATAACACAAAGTAAATATGGACAAATACCAATAAGATGGCCAAAAAATAAATATGGATAAATACAGACGGAAATGTAAAAAAAAAAAATACCTTAAAACCGGGAGCCCTAATCATATTTCAAATCTGTGTGCTCTATCTTACTTACACTCTTGCCGCTGCAAAAGACCCTCTACTCTCTGTTGACCTTCCTCCTCACTTTTACTATTGCTACAGGCTTGATGGCCCCACGTCATAGCCTCAGAGGTAGGAACTCTGTTCACATAAAGTGGCAAGCTGACCACTGCCTTTTTATCTCCTGCACGTTATCCTTCATTGCCCTCATCAGGGCCACCCCTTTCTCAACAACTAAATCCTTCTCTCCCAGATGCAGAAATAAAAATGTCAGGCCACAAACCACCTGCCAAAAATCTTTTAAAAAATGGTAACAGTTCTTTCTACCACATACCCCCACTACCATGCCATCTCAGTTGAAACCTGTGGGGGGAAATCCCAATTTGTCCCAGAGTCCACTTAACAAAGGAATGACCTGCTATCCATACAGACAATCGCACGACCTCTGGGCCTGGAACCGAACCTGCAAAACAACAAAAATACATCAGAAAACTAAATGGAATAGCAATCCCCCTCCCCTGCTCGAACATAGCATTGAAAACAGTATAATGCCCATCTCCCCAGGCCCATAATGTCAGCCCTGCTCCATCCTCACCTACCTGCCTCCATTGCCATGCCTATGCAAAAAGAATGTGTCCCGAAACCTTTTGCATCAACCCTTACCTGGGCCAACCCTTTTCTTAATACAGACAGATAGCAAGAGGCTGTCGCCCTCTTGCCATTGTTGTGCTGAAAAACCAGACCTACCTCACCTGACGACCTAGCCCGCAAGGAAGCAGCCCACTTCACAGGTCAACAACTGTCCACTGGGTATCTATGCAGAACTATGAAACTACCATGACCCCTCTGATCTGTTTTAGACTTGTGCAGCTATCCCTGTAAACCCGCCGCACACATATGCACTTCCTCTCAAATAACACCCCGCATCCCCTCCCCCCCCAATAGCTCAGACACCCAAAATGCACCAAAAAACATCCATGTCATCAGAGTCGCAAACAAAACTTGTTTGTGTTCACTTGTGCATATTCCTGGTAAAGTCCTGAATACCCTAGTGAATAAATCTCAAGTTAAAGGTCTTCTCCTGAGCCCTGCTTGTCCAGCGTCCCTGGCCCATCCCTCCAATATCCTGGTTCCCAGCTCACATGCTGATGGGTATAACCCCACAAAAGCTTTCCCATAAATGCAATGCCTTCTAGTTTACCTGCAATTGTTACTCTGGACTGTCTTTTCTCAATCAACCTCAAAATGAACTCGACAACATCTTCTGTCTGAGCCGAAGCTTTACCCCTCTTCTGCGCCCCACTATCTACAACCCCCCTCAAGCCTGACTGAAAGCCCTCCTTGTCGACAAACCAGATACTCTAACACCGGCTTAACCATCCTCTGTCGACTACTGACCATAGCTCCCATGGCATCCTGGTTCTGACTCTGTCCGCCTCCGTGGCCAGCCCATGGAATCTCTCCCACTACGAACGAGATAAAGCATCCACATTGTCCACACCTGGCACATGTTGCGCTCTAGACATAACGCCAAATTTTAGACAGCTCAACACAAAAACCCGTAGTAATTTTAATACTTAGGCATCTCTTGCAGACTGCCGATTGACTACTTGCACCACTGCCATGTTGTTGATGCAGAACAAAACCTTCTTGTGTGTCAACTGTCCCCCCCAGAGCGCCACTACAACTACCAGAGGAAAATATTCCAGGAATGCTATACTATGCCCCCCACGCTTCCACTCAATGGGCCATTCTTCCACGCACCATTTCCCTTGCCAATACAAGCCAAAACCTATCACTCCCGCTGCATTCAAGTAGGTTTGTGCATCCCACTCAAAGTCTGACAGTGCCACCAACTGCACACCATTGAATGATTCCAGTAAAAAACACCACATCCTCAAATCCTCCTTAGTCCTAGCTGATAATCTGACATGGTGATGGGGCAACGGTAGGCCTGACAATGACATCCCCAACCTTGTATAGAATGTCCTCCCTGCTTACACCACCCTACTTGCAAAATTCAAATGTCCCAGCAGCACTTGCACCTTTTTGACCGTAACCTTTTGTTTTGCCAGCAGTGCATCCAACAGCAGTTTCATCGTTAGTTTTTTCTCCACTAGCAAATGGGCTTCAATTGCCCGAGTCAATCTCAAGTCCCAAAATGACAGTTCCGTACTGCATCTGACTGTCTTCTCTGGTGCCAAAGGCACCCCCAGGTCACCCATGAGCTCCAGAAAACTGTCCAGCATCCGCTGGCAGTCTGTGGAAGCGGGCTTCCCCACACAGAAGAAATCATCAAGATAGTGTGTCACCTGCGTATGTTCTGTACTCCAAGAAAAAACCCACTAGAGAAACGTGCTGAAATGCTCAAACAAAGCGCAGGATATGGAGCAACCTATCAGGAGAGCTTTATCCACATACCACTTGCCCTCGAATTGAATACCCAGCAACTGAAAATCATCAGGATGCACTGGGTGCAAGCAGAAAGCTGACTTGATATCGCACTTGGCCATTAGCACCCCTCTGCCTACTCCCTCCACTATGGCCATTGCCTGTCCACTGAAGAATATTTCACTGAAGCTTGCTCCTCTGGGATGAAGTCATTAACCGAGCTGCCTCCCGGCCAGGATAAGTGCTGAATGAGCCTGAAATGCCCTGTCTTTGGGAGCACCCTTATTCAGGGACACAATTAGGTCTACCATGGGCCAATCATCAAAGTGGCCAGCCATCCTCCCTTCCTGAATCTATTTTGACAGTTTTTCTTGCACCACCTGCTTGGCAGCCCCAACTGATTCAAGATTGCTTGCCCACCTGCACAATCTCAGACCTCAGTACCCCAAACGAAAACCTCGTATAAATTCTTCCCTCAACAACTGGGCACCCTCTTCTTGATCATACAGTGACAGCCAAAAGTTAAAGGGGTTTCGCTTAATGGGTGTACAAGCTTTTTCCCCCTTGTCCCTGCACCCCATGTCCACCCCTGAAACTGAAATCCTGATTATGCTGCTGATTTACTGTGGATCCCTACTGCCACTGCCCAATGGGACTACTGGGTAGGCCTCCCGCCCGGTAGCAGTTGACAAGATCGTGTTTGCTTGCACATTTGGAGCATTCATGATGAAACCTGTAATACTGCCTGGTGCACAACCCTTTATTGAAATCCCAGCAGGCCCTTGCCTGTCCCCTTCCCAGGTGGGGCACCCTTGAAAGGGCCAATAAAAAATAGGTATGCCACTGGCTGTAAATATTGCCTTTCCAAACTTAGCTAGGCCTATGGTGTGGTGCCAAAGATCTACGTCTACCTCACCCCAGTGCACCTTTGGATCCACTTCCAATGCATGCCCTGAACTTGTCATATTGAGCCCAGGCGTAACACCCGTAGTTAATTTGTGCCTTCCTTATCGTGTCCACATATTTGAAAATCGCCACGCACCTCTCCGGATGTTTCTCACAATAAACGCTGGTGTAAATTAAAAATGCAGCCATACAGTTCTCTATCATCGGGAAACTTAGGTTGCTTAGTAATTCGTGCTCCTTCTAGCCTGCCTTAGCCCTCAGCTCCCTATGTAACAATTTTAACATCTCCACATATTCCCTGTTCCATATTTTCTCCTTTGTGGCCAGCAGAAGATGCGCACCCAAAGCCTTGGAAACGCTCATGTAGGGAAGCTTCTTAATCTCCATCTCATTGCTCTCCTTCCCTTCCACTTTGTCCACTCCCTTTTCTACCACCACCTCCTGTACACCCATCTCTGTTACCTTGCAGCCCCTGCTTCTCCCCCTCCTTACCTTCTTTAAACCCAGCCTTCCTATCCCCAACCCCAGGTTTTTCGCTGTTCCCCTCAACAACAGGCTGTTTGTCCGTGCCTACCCACATGTCAGAAACATAAGAACCTCTGTGCAGGGTGCTCCCAGCCTACAACTCCACATATCCACATCCATGATACCATTTTAGCTGCTATATGCTCATGGTCTTTACCTGGCGCCAGGGTCGGTGCCCATTCTGGAGCTCACCACTTCGCCACCAGCCACCTCCTGTCTGTCACTCCACGGCCTCCAAGTTTTTGCTGCCAAGCTAACTGACTCTGCAAAACAGTATCCACAAGCTGATGAGTGTCTCCCTTCCCGCATCCCCATTCCTGTGCTGCCACCACCGTGCAACATCCTCCCACTGCACGTCATCCTCAACCAGTACACCCTCCTCCAAACTCTACTCATCGTAATCAAGGACCGTGTCCTCCAATGTAGTACCAACCTCCACCCCTGTGGAAGCATTTGCTGCCGGCTACTGCAGTGTAACTGTGTTACCAAAATCTCCATATTGGTCCTGCCTGCATTGAGGGGCTGTACTATACCCTCCCAACTCATCTACTGATGCGGAACGCTGTGTCACGTGCCGACTTTGACCAGGGGCAGTCCTGTACGAGCTGCCAGATGCGCTGCCGAAGCCATTCTGGGCCTTCTTGGGGCAGTGATCTTGCCGTCCCTCGCCGATGTCCAGCTGGCCATACTGGACCAAGCTTTCTCTTCTCCTTGGGGTATAGGAGCCGCACAAAGCTCCCTTGAGTCAACCAAGCCGTCATACTGATCGCCCTGCAAAAAAGATGAGAAGCCCAGTGTGCTGGTCACCACCTCCTGCCTACCCGTTCTCATGCCGTTCTCATGCCCGCATCTGACCACCAAATGCTGGCGTCCAGCGTCCGGCTCCATGTCCTCCCCCGACCTGGCCTGCGCCAGCACACCCCATGGTCCCGATACACTGTAGACCCTCTCCCCCTTGCCATATACCCTCCTGGGCTTCCGTACCTCCCCTCCCAGCGACCTACCCCATCTCCAACAATCCAAATCCTCTCCTAACTCTTCCGCCCATCCCTCATCCTCCCGTCGCTTCACACCAGGCCTACCACCATAGCTGCTGCTACAGTGGACCGGGAAGCTCCTGCGTGCCCCACCCTGCGCCAATGCCGCATGCTGTCTGCCCCTTAAAAATGCCCACCAGGCAGCTCCTGTCACCTGCCGGGGCCCGGGCTAATAAACCCCCATTCAATGATATTGGAGACCAGCTGCCCCCTCGTCACCAGGGTCCACCCCCTCTGCTCTGCCCCACACTTGCTCTGCCTCCTCCTGACTGCCTTGGCATACCTAACCCTAAACACATTTGCCTGAATCTCTATTAATGTATTTCTAGAATTTGCCCACAACTCATTTCAAATATTGCAATCTCTCTTTTGAAGGTTAACCCCAGCAACCTCACATTACCTAATCCTCTCTAGCCATTCTAACAACCCTATTAAACATCTGGATGAAGTTACAAACACCCCATAAATGTTCACACCTAACACATATTAATTTATTTCCACCACATGTTTCAAAAGTCTATACTTTTCTACAACCTAATCTCACCTCAAACCAAAGGTTTACAGCTTCTAGTCCCCCCATATGGCTGTGACACGAAATTAACTGAATACTTAGTTGATGTCAAATCTGAGAGTCCTGAGACTGCAGGTCGGTCGATCTCTCATTCAAAGCTGGCCAGGCTACTGGTGTCATGCAGTTCCTACCCTGGCAGCTAAGTTCTGGAATGAGAAGCTGAGATATTTTGTGGCCTACAAGCAGTACCCTCCAAAATTGCAAAAGCCAGACCTATTGGCATTGCCAATGCTTGTTAACTATTGAGATCTGAAAATTACTTTTGATTTAGATTTTCTTAAGCTCGGCATCTATTGGCCAATGCATGCGAGGTGACCATGTTGGTTACATCTGCCTATGTGTGTATTAAGCACACTACACAAACCTAATTTTTTGCCATATAATAATGTTTAGTACTACAGGGGAGGACCAGGTGTATGAAGATGCATGAGTGGGCGAGATAAGGAGAACCACAGCACAGGGCCAGGAACCGGAAAATGACCTAAACCTGGAGGGACACCAGAAGGAAAGTGAAGAAGAGGAAGTAGGTCTTGAGGAGGAGGAGGAGGCAGAAGCCTAGGAGCAAGAGGAGATGGAGGAAATAAACATGAGAGGGCCCAGTAGGAGGAAAACCGGGAGGATTATGGCAAAGAGGAGGAAAAGGACCAGGAGGGGGAGGAGCAGAAGGTCTTGAAGAATTAAGACTGGTAGAAAGAGGTGGAGAAGGCCAAATTTATTTTAGACCAGATATATGAGGACATGCCCTTGGTTACAGAGGTTACATCACTTATACATGGTATACATTATTCATAGTTACACTTCTAAGGCCATAGTTCCCTTAGAGACAGTCACATCTTTTCAATCCACTTCAAGGACATCTTAACTCCATCTGGTATATTGAAATACAGTCTAATATGTGACTAATTAAGAAAACTTGAACAGCTTTATTATCATCTTTGTATTGTCATTTGTTTTGGGGGGTCAGAGTTTATCAGAAACAATGTATATACTGACTGACTGCATGTACTCCTCATGACGCCCCCTCTCGTGACTCCTCCCTACTTTACACTGCTCACCTTTCTGCAGCACCTAATTTATGAGATGCCACTGTAAACCTTTTCCATTTCCATTTCCAGTACTGACTATGTTCTGGATGAGGAGGAGATATCAGGAGATAGTAGGGCAACGGGCAAATAGGTTCTGAGTGGTGGACAAAAGGTAAAGCAGGGTTAGGTGGATGACACATTTACCTAAGAGTACAGGTAGGCTTTACAGGGAGTTTAGGGCTGGTGGGAGTGTTGGGCAAGAGGCTGCTTCTGTATCAGTATTAGTGAGGCAATGAGTTTAGTCTTTAAGACGATATGCCAAGTGTACAATTTTGGGAGTGCAAATCTGTCATATTAAAGCAGTCTTTTACACACAAAGGAGTGGGTCTGTAGTCATAGGACAGTCTCTGCTAGGGTCACTACCTCGCCAGTTTTTTACCTGCCTGGCCTTTGTTTTTAAGTCCAGGCTGATTAAAGTATGGAGAAAATCCGGTATTTTTCGCACCTATAAATAACATAAAGCTGAAACAGCAAACACACTAAGCAATCTGTTACAAGGTATTTGAGAGCTGTCTAATCGCTTCAGAATGATTATCGGAGCAAGCAGAGGGATAGTTGTCATTTCACAAGAGTCCTGACAACTTTACACTAATTATTTTCCCCTACCAGCTCTTAGCTGTTCCAGGATAGCAAAACCTAAGCAAATGGCTTGTATTTTTTTTCCTAGAAGGCTGTCACCCTAGAGACTCCGCCAATGATCAAGATTGTGTTCTTCCTTTAGGGAACATCTGCGTGCGCATGTTGGCATGGTGGGAGGCTCGCTGCAATTATGCCCTGTCTGAGGTAAACATGTTTTCATTTGTTCCGCAAACAGCGCAATCACCGTGATGTGATGAGCTTGCCACCTCTGTGCATGAGCATTGTCAGGTAAAGCGTGCTGACATGGAGCCCTTACAGAGCACTTAATTTGTAAATGAATATGTCGTGGGGCCACAGGTTTTGCTCGGAAGTCGTGGCTGACGCAATCAACTTTCAGGGCACCGAATACCAAGGCTGCATAGTCTTGATTCTACCTCATGCCTCTTTAATCCACCACCAGACTCTCCGGGCCTCTTTGTCTCACTCTTGAAGGCTATTTTTCATTCATGCTTTCACCTTTTGTCACAGCTTGTTCCGCGTTCTCTTCCTTTTTCTTTCCCTGCTTTGTGTTTTTTGCTCTCTTGCTCTGGATCAAATCCTGTTGAGGAAAAATAAGTGCCTTTCTCCATAATTGAGTACAGGTGAGCCCCACCTGCAACCACCGGCTCAAATTAAGCACTGGAGCCTTAACAATTAACATGACCATTGTGATTTTTTTCCTGCTTCTTTCATTTGCTGTACACAACGTTGGTTTCTCGTCTTCACTATGGGCAACGGCGGCGAACCTGCAGGAAACACACACACATACTTTCTACCATCTTGTTTTTCAGTGCTCCTGCTAACTTGGCACTGGTAGTGACTTTTAGACCCTCATTTCAAGTTTGGGGCTAAATTGCTGATCAGATTCTTGTGCAAACAGGAGTTTACAGACTAGGTAGTAATAATTATGACACTCTTACAGGTTTCCACTGGCAGTAGCGGCCCGTGGATGGAGTTCCGTGGGGCGGTGAGGCGGGGGAGGGGCAGGGTGGGGGGTAGTAAACACCGGAATATGGATGAACGGAGGTAAGTAAACAGTTAAATAAATAAAACGAATTACGTTGCGCGCGCTGCAACGCATTTTGCAATGCAGTGTGCGCAACAAAATTCGTTTTATTTATTTAAATGTTTACTTACCTCCGTTCATCCCTATTCGGGTGTTTACTACCCCCCACCCTGCCCCTCCCCTGCCCCGCCTCACCGCCCCACGGATCTCCCTCCACGGGCCGCTACTGTCCACTGGTAGATTCTAGATTGTCGAACTGATGATATTTGTCGGCGGACAAGTCGTGTAAAAAAGGCAAAACGAATAGAACTGGGGGCCAGATGAACAACCGTTTTTAGCGCTCGTAAATGGGAATTCGGTTGCTTGTGACTGCTAAATAGGTCTGTGGCATGTACAAATCCTATTTTGCGAGACAGTAACCTATTACTGATTCACAAAATAGGGTTTGCGACTTGCTTTTAGGAAGGGGCGTGCCAAGAGCGTCCCTTCCTAATAGCGACTCGCAGTGCCATGTACGAATGTTTTGCGACCGAAATGTGGTCGCAAAACATTCACATTTTAGAGCCAATGGAAAGTTGGTGCTAGACCAGTCGCAAATGGGAAAGGGTCCCCAAGGGACTCCTTCCGCTTTGCGAATGGGCGCAAATATTTTTTTAAGAGCAGGCAGTGGTCCCAGTGACCACTGAATGCTCTTAAAAAATTAAACTGAAATGTTTCATTTTCTTTTTGAAACGCATCCCATTTTCCTTTAAGGAAAACAGGGTGCATTTAAAAAAAAACTGCTTAATTAAAAAAAAAGTCACAGACCCTAGCTGGTCACCATCCCTGTGAGTGCCGGCCATTCCTAGTGGGTTGCAAATTGCGACCTGCCTCATGAATATTAATGAGGCAGATTCCTTGCGACCCATTTGGGAGTCGCAAACAGTGTCTTAGACACTTTTGTACATTTCATTTTGGGAGTCGCAAATTACGAGTCGCAAGAGATCGTAATTTGCGACTTGCAAAATGGAATGTTCTTACATGTGGCCCTGGGTGTGTCAAATACCGATTTTGCATTGTCATGCGATTTCCTACCCTACCCGATTTTGCATTGTCAGGACAGAAAAAGGACAGAAAAAGGACAGAAAAAGAGTGCCCATTAGAATGTCTCCCCACTTGTCTAGTAAGCACCAGGACATGCCCTGGGTAAGCAGTAGAGGTTAGGCACTTTCTGCAGATATCTAAATGTATCATGGGGAGAGGATGCGGCTTAACGGCTAGAGCGGCTGACTTTAAAGCTGGGGAACCAGGTTCGAGTCTAGCAGGAAGCGCAAACATCCTGTGATTTTGGGCAAATCACTTAATCTCCCTGTGCCTAAAAATGAATGTATTCGTCTGTAATGCATCTGGTGCTCATGTAAAGTGCTCTGATACCTCCAGGTCGAGTTTGCGCTATAAAAAACTGCAAAAAGAAATGCAAGGTTCATGGCTTAATAATGATAAGATAACTCTGATTGTTAATGTTTAAATTTTAATTGGAGACATTTACCACACCTGGTAAATGCCTCACTCCGTTGTAATGGTATTTACCAGGTATAATAAAAACCATCTCTAGTCTACCCAACTTGTAATGATGGCTTTGGTGTCCCTCCAGTCCTACAGGACATTTTGCCCAGAAAGCATCTCCCACTTTCATTAAAATAAGTGATGATTTTGGCCAGTAACAACAGTTAGCGGCCATATCATGAATTATAAGTTTTGCAGCAAATTTGCAACTCCCATTTTTGTCACCTGGACATTTGGCCTGATATTGGGGGAAAAAACACCAGTGGGATTCGATGCAGAAGCACTGTGGTTATTCCCCAATCAAAACTTGTGATGGCCAGTATTCCTATATTTTCAAGTATCAATTCTTGCAGGGTTGATAACTTTAGAATGTGGGAGCACTAATGCTGGTACCAAAAGGCCTAACATTTTATAGCTATCTTATTTGAGGTTGCTTACACAAGAACCAAACTGGATATGTGTGCAAAGTTTAAACTGCAAATTATCACAGATCTCGAAATGTTCGAATTAAGGAGGGTCTCTATGCTAGCCAATTGATGTTTGCCACATGAGACTGAGGCCTTTAGCAAGCATATGTACTGCGGCGTACACAGACAACAAGAGCGGCAATGCAATAGCCCAAGGTGCTTTGATGTTGATCTACAGCGCCACATGCTGTGTGATTGTTGTATTTCTGATGAATACTTCTACTTGCTGATTCATCACATGTTGAATATCCCCAGGCACCAGACTGGATCTGGAAGCTCTCCCATGCTGGTTGGAGTACTGCACTCCAGTAGCTTTGCACTCCAGGTCGAGGTCTGAATACAGCTATTGCTCCTCACCATCGTCCAAGTTCTCAAAGGAAAACAGAGGAAACATAAAAAGAAGAGGAAGGAGGGAGGGGTTCTGCCTCAATGGCATTCAAAGTCTAGAAGTAGGTTTTCCCAGGTTTCCCCGCTTTCTGCGAAGTTCTGTGGAGCTGAATTTGGTAGGTATCACTGCCAAAGAGATTTCCTCTGGCAGTGCCACCGATGCTAGCACAAGTTGCAGACTCTTCTCCAGCTCCTCCTCCGCTGATGCTGTTTTTGGCACTGGCCCTGGCTTATATGAAGTTTCCAGTGACTGGAGCTGATCCAGCTCTATTTCTCCATGTCATGATGAAGATGCTCTAGTGTGAGTCGGTCCCATCTGCCGTCCCTCCTGGCGCAGTTGAACTATTCGGGTTCTGGGTGGGGTTCCACCAGTGGCCCCTCCCCCATCATAATGCGTCCCCTCTAGTCCTCAGGGAACACCTCCAGTGGCTGACTGCAACTTTTCTGACCTTGAGATGCTTGCCTGTTGACCTCCCATTGGTGCTGATATAGACCCCGGCACAGCTGACACCATCTCTGATGCTTGCGGCTCCAGTGCCACCTAAAGAGCAGCCAGTATCAAAATCAAAGGTTATTTTGTAGATGCTTTTGACACATACTCAAAGCTGGACAGGATATGCTGATTCAGTTGACAGGGCTGTGGGCCTCTCAATAACCTTGCAGACTCATGCTCGGCTCAGGTCACTGGCTTTTCTGGAGTCATCAATCAGCACTAAAGGAAATGCCTTTAGATGAAGCATGTCTTTTTGGTCACACAGCCAATGCTGTGCTTGAGAGATTTAAAGCAGGGAGAGTGCCAGCCTGAACTTTGAACCTCCAGTCTTTGAACAGATACTACCTACAATTTTGGAAGCTTAAAAGATTTTCGAGACATTTCATATTTCAACAATGACAGCCCTTCAAGCCTCTCCAAAAACAAAATCAGCTACTCTGGCAGTAGAGGCAGAGGCAAAGGCAGGGGTCATCAGACTAAGCAACCATCCTCTCCCCCTCTTCTTCCCCTGCACCACCTCGAAAGCTGCTTTAACCATCCCTTGAACGAGCATGTGCAGCCTGTGGGAATGTGGGTATCTTCCTTTCTACAGTCCTGGAAAGTCATAACTCTGAGCCAGTGGATCCTACAGATTGTAGAAAGGGGTATGCCCTTCCCTTCCAAGCTCTTAGATCCCTCCACCATAATCCTTTCTGTCAGAAGACCAGCTTTGAATTCTGCAACAGGAGGTGCAGCCCTGCTGAAAATCAGAGTGGTGGAGTTTCTTCCAAAAAGGGAATGGGGGAGAGGTGCTATTCTTGGTACTTTCTGGTCCCTGAGAAGGACGGTGGTCTTTGTCTGATTCTAGACCTCAAGCTTTTGAATTTTTTGATTTACCTCCACAAAGAAAAGTTCAAGACGCTGCCCCTAGCTCTGAATTGAAAAACTGGATGGTGTCCTCGCATTGCAGGATGCGGATTTACTAGTTTACTGTCACATTTGCACTAACATCAGCACCTGAGGTCTTCACCTTGGTGATGGAGGGGGTTGTGGCTTATATCAGGAGGGTGAGCATCTCTGTATTCTCCACCCTGGACAGTTGACTGCTCACAGCCAGCTCACCTCAGATGGTGTTGCTTCACCATCACCAGCAATGCTGCTGTTCGACTGGGGCTTTTCCATCAGCGTGACCGAGACTCACATAGAGTTCTCTCAGCTCCTCCTGTTCATTGGTGCAGTACTGTACACAACATCTGTATGAGCTTTTCCTCCTCATCAGAGAGTCCAGGACATTTGGGATGTGATTATTATGTTTCTGACTGTCCGCTGCCTGCTATGTCTGCATGCTTTCCTCATCCTAATGCTTGTATACTACCTCATCCTTTTATGTTTTATAGTGTATACTGTAAAGCGCTCTGATACCCTCGTGGTTCACGTTCGCGCTATATAAAACTTTATAAGTAAATAAATAAATCCTCCTAGTCATATATATATATTGGTACATAAGGGCTCTCCAGGAATACCTCTGCAGGCAGTGGTTCCACCATGAGGGAGTTCTGTTGGACAATAACGTGATCTCCCAGGACACAGAAGCCGATCTGGCCTGGTGGTCGATTGAGAAGCACAATCTCAGGGGATGTCCTTCTAAACCCCACCAGCTGTGACTATTGTATTGTGATGATGGACGCATCTACCTTCAAGTGGGCGGCTTTTCTGGAGGAGTGGGGGATCAGAGGCTTATCCAGGTCTCCAGAAGAGCAGATATCACACATCTACCTGCTCAAACGGAAGGTGATTTGGATGGCGCTCAAAGCCTTCCTCTCTTGTCTGTGACGTCAGTCTGTCCAGCTCTTGTTGGACAATATGTCCACAATGTGGTACATCAATTAGCAGGGAGCAGTTTGGTGTCACATTCTCTGTCAGGAAGCGTTGAGACCCTGGGCATGGGTGCATTGTCATGGGATCTGGTTAGTTACCAACCATCTAGTCAGCTCTCTGAACACAAGGTCCGACAACCTCTTTTGGCACCACCTGCTTAAATACAAGTCGTGTTTCCATCTGGAGGTGGTGCAGCACATCTTTGCCCTGTGGCAAACCATTCAAGTAGATCTCTTTGCCACTTGCGACAATGCCCATTGCCTGCAGCTCTGTGCACTCCAGTATCCTCGGCAGGGAGCCTTGGAGGGACTCATTTCGACTGAGGTGGAACTTTCTGTTTCACTACACATTTCCCCCATACCTTTGATTCCAGTTCTGTGTGTTCTAAGGAAGATTTGCCAGGATAGGCCCAAGTTGTCTTTCCCCATTTTGACCCAAAAGTCTGTGGTACACAGATCAGCTGTGCCTTTCCCAGTGTCCCCTGCTTCACCTTTCTCTCAGGGTGGACATCCTCTTCCAGTCAGAAGGGCTGGTGTTGCACCCCAACTTCCAGAGACTTCACCTTCATGCCTGGAGATTGAGCGGAGACCCCTGGGCTCCTTCCAGCTGCCTCTGGAGGTGGTAGATGTACTTTTGTCAGCTTGTCGCCACTCCACCAAGACAGTCTATTCTTGAAAAGATTTGTCACAGAAAGTGGATCTCTGGAAGGCTCACTCTAAGAGATCATGTGCTCTGCGCTCTCACTAGCCCAACAGAGCTTCGCAATGGGCACCCTCAAGGGAAACTTTGGGGCCTTGTCAGCATTTCTTTGTCTTTCAGATGAGTGTTCCCTGTTCAAATCCCCTATCATTGTGAGGTTTATGAAAGGACTGGCAAACTTGTTTTCATCTTCTCCTTGTGTCATGACCCAATGGGACTTGCCCCTTGTGTTGATTTTCTTGATGGGAGCTCCTTTTGAGCCCCTTTACAGTTATCTGTTGCAGTTATTCACTTTTTAAAAAAAATTCTTGTGACCATTAACTCAGCAAGGCACATCAGTGAGTTGTAAGCACTGAGCATCTTTCAGTCTTAAACATGCTTCTACCCAGACAAATTGGATCTCAAAACTAAGGTGGCTTTCCTTCCTAAGGAGGTGACTTCTTTCATCTTGATCAATCCACTATCCTTTCTACTTTCTCCCTTTCACTTCATTTCACCAAGGAGGTGGAGAAATTACAAAAGATGGACCCCAGAAGGATGATTAGTTTTTACAGCGACTTAAATCTGGTGTTGACTTTCTCGATCAGTGCTCTTTTTGAGCCTCTCCACAGTTGCCAGTTATTTTTATTGACTTTTAAAACTGTTTTCGACTGGCCATTACATCAGTGAGGCACTTCAGTGAGTTGCAAGCACTGAGCATTCTTCAGCCTTAAACATGTTTCTTCTTTGAGAAATTGGTACTCAGAACCAAAGTGGCTTTCCTTTTCCTTCCTAAGGTGGTGACTCATGTTCATCTCTTTAATCCATTACCATTCCTACTTTCTACCCACCCCATAATCCAGCCAAGGAGGAGTAAAGATTACATCAGCTGGACCTTAGAAAGGCAGTTAGTTTTTACATTGAATGCACCAAGAAGATCAGGTCTGACGATCAAATCTTTGTAGGATATTTAGGCAGCAAGAAAGGCAAGATGGCCAAAAAGAGGACTTTATGCCAATGGATAATACTGTAGATAAAGAATAGATGTGCTACACTCTTAAAAAGAAGGAATTGCTTGAGGGAATCCAAGCCCATTCCATCAGGGCAAAGTCTGCGACCTCAGAAAAGACATGGGGTGTTCCTGTGGCTGAGATCTGTTGTATGGCGTGACAGTGGCATCCTTTCACTTCATCAACAAGCATTATTATTTGGATTCAGAAGTACGAAAGGATGGCCTCTTTGCACATTCGGTGCTCTAGGATTTCCTTGTCTGACCATTTCGTTAACCCACCACCTGGGAGGAGTACTGCTTTGGAATCTATTCAACAGGTGAGGATTCTGCATTTTCTCTTCCATTGGAGGAAAAAGTTACTTACCGTCAATGACTGCCTTACTTTATCTCCTTTCAGATTCCTCACTGACCCCCACCAACCTTGCTGTTCTGAAGGATGCTCGTAACTTCATAAAAACTTTTCCAATCTAGATTGTTGCACTGCTTCAAATTGACTGTCTCTGCCTCTAAGGGCATGGAAACTTGGATAGGAAACAGAGATTGGTGAGCTGGGTGAGCACTTTAAGGTTCAAATTGCATCACTGTGGCATTGGTTCAGGGGCCAAGATGGAGACCCATCATAAGTGCGGGAGAACTACACAAAGGTTTTTGTATTCAGTATGGTGCCTTGGGATAGTCAACAGGTGAGGAATCTGCAGGTAGACAGAATATCCACCAGAAAGATCATGGAACGTTAGTAACGTTTTTGTCACTGCCTGAGATCCGCGACAATGCACTTGACCACTGCCTTGCTTGAATATGTGATACAACAATATAACTGTTTGTGCTTTGGTATTGTTTAGGACATTTTCCTAGTGTCCTTATTTGCTCTAATTGCTCAACTTTGACGCCATGCTTTTTAATCGTATATATGTAAATTAATGTATTTTATGTGGTTTTAATGGGCCTGTATTTTTACGGAGTTTTATGTGCTGTATGTATTGTGCTTTTATGACTTGTCGTCGAATAAAGCTTTATGGATTGGATTGATACAACAATGGAAGTGTCATCCAGCAACACTCCTTTGAAAGAAATTTGCTACTTGCCGTACATGCAGTGCTTAATTTGTTGCAGGTGGTGGACACTAGCATTCATTTTTGGGCATCTGGATTTATTTTTTATGATCAGAATTTGAAGAAGAGCAAGAAAGAGAAAGGCTGAAAAGGGAGAAAGAAGGAGGAAGACAAAGAAAGGAAAACTGTCAGGGAGGAAGCTGAAATGAAAATAGAGAATGTAAGAGTGAGATATGGAGACAGGTAGTATCATTTCTTTCATTTATTTGTCAGATTGAATATAAAAAATAAATCAACACACAAGCATAAAAACAGGATAAAAGTCAGTGGAACATACCGATCAATAATGTAACACCTGAAATAACAATAGTCAATACATAGATGAACAACCAATACATGCAACACATATCTCAGAATAAAATCAGTCACAACTTGAGATCAATTTTAAGACCTACCAGCACAAATATATCAATCCTAAAATTGCAAGGAGGGCACTAACTGCGCGGGAAAGCCAGGCTACACAGTTGAGTCAGCCACACCGAGTACAAAAATTTTGATACTGCAGTTACCACCAGCAAGCTAGAATCATTTTTACAGATTCGTAATGCCTGTACCAGGTTTTTTAACCCCAATGTTGAACACAAAGGGGTAATCCAGCAAGAGCTTGGTTTAGTACATGCTGGGCAGAAGAACAGCAGATCTTTGGTATCCACAGGATAAGTGCACAGTGGGTACATTTTAGAGTTGATCGAAGACGTTCCAAGATATGGTAAAGAAAGCCGTGGACAAAATGCCATACCTGAATTTCAAGAAATACACCCTCACATACTTTGAATTGATTTTAACAGATAAAGCGAATCGGATGACGGACCCAAAGAAATCGCACCTCACTAGTAATTGTGCCCCTCTCATGTGATATTCAATCGTGCACACTTCGACACTCGTCACCCTTCAGTGTCACTGTTTCACAGATTAACATATAATACATTTAATTGAAGGTGCACCGAAAATTAAGTAGCACAGTCTTGTGTTGGTATGTTCTTCAACCTTTTATTCTTTATTTCAATTTCTTTTGCAACAGACAGCCAACGCGTTTCATTCCCACTTTACAGTGTGGGCGCACTTGGGACGACCTTACTAGCTGCTTCTTGATACGGTGGTGGATTTTTTATTAAAATATCCTCTAACAATTCATCATCTGATTCACCATATCCTGTTGTATTCAAATGTTTTGTTTTCTCCTTACACTTTCCTCCAGATTGTTCCTCAGCCATCAACACTGGATATAACCCTTCTGATACCATAGCTCTTCTCCACTGTTTCATCTGCCCTTCTCGTGACTCTTGCAGGTGTCTCGGAAAGAATCCTCTATATCTTCCACCTCTGCACTTCTCTCTCTCATATGATTCAGTCTCCCATTCTTCCAAAGCTTCATATTGAGTTAACCTAGGTCTAGGCTCTAAATCATTCATTTTTAATCTCAAATTCTGAAGGATCCTCCCATTAAATGTACCATCCTTAGGAAATGTTAACACACCATCATCCTATGTATACTCTACCCAGTTTTCCAACCACACGCAGGTATGATATCCTCTTTCCATCATCATAAAAGATGCTGGCGTCTTCGGTGGCGGAATAGGAATTCCCTCTCTAGTCAACACAGGCTTATATTTTACAAAGAAATTCTTTATTCTCTTAAAGATTGACATCTTTCTTTTCTCTCCGTACATTCTTGAAGAACAATGTAGAAAATTGTATTCTGCAAACCCTCGAAATCTTCTACCTGTACGTCTTGCACTAACAGTCAAATCAAAAATCTGCATACAATATTCTCCTCACCAATCCTAGCGCGGCTTCTAGCTAGGCATCCAATTGAATCAAGCTTTTGCCCGCAACCTGACCAATGCCAGCGCGGCCTTTTCCTGTCGTCAGTTCTGCTCCTTTCTACTGACCCCTCCTTTACTAGGCTGCTTCTGTCACACGCCCGCTGTCTACCAATCCCAGCGCGGCTCACTGTGACGTCAGTACCACTCCGGCGACTACTGACCACTCCTTTATAATCTCCTCCTGTCACACACCCGCTGCTTCTACCAATCCCAGCGCGGCTCACTGTGACGTCAGTATCACTCCGGCGACTGACCCTCCCTTTCCAAGGTAATACAAAAACTTATTTTCTCAATATTTTCTTCTAAATTCTTTGTTATTAACGATATAAAAACATTCGCTACTCTGTCTGTTCCACTAAATCAAAGGATAGTTTATTTCTTTTCACTGCGAGTAAAACCCTTCCGCTTACTCTTCAAATAAGCTCCAGAGAACCTGCTACTCCTTCAGTGTCACCCGTTTCGGGGTTTTTCGAGACCAAAGTTTAACCAGCGAACCCCCTTTTGCTGTCAAACTAGTTTGAAAGAACCTACTACTCCTTCAGGGTTACCCTTTCTAGGTGATATAACGCCTAAAGTTTCATCAGCGAACTTCCTTGCTATCAATTACTCTCACTTTTACACAGAAAATAGTCCCTACTTCAACACTGAATTCCTCAGTGTTATTCCAACAGACGAGTAACCTCACTGCAGTGTGGTTTCTATCACCACCCGCTATTCATTCCCCGGGAATTTTTCCAGACGACATGAAACAAGGACACTAACTCTTGTTGTTAAACATAATCAATAATTAGTCAATGCTCTATACTTATCACCAAACTAGTTACTAACAACCATAGCTCTGCTACCAGAAAACTGATCAAGCGGCGTACTAACAACAGATACTCCACTACCATATACTCACCTGGGCCCATATAACTTTCTTATCTCACTCTTAAGAGACCAAGTAGACCACTGGAAAAAGCTCCTATAATTTTATATTTCCATACCTCAAGATCTAGTTATTACTCCTTTAACTAACCTTTGCTCCTAAATAATAAATCTTTCCTCTGGTCAATGGACCAGTTAGGTAAGTCTAGTTAATAGTGATAATTATTCATTTAAACATTTCCTAATTAATGTTGAAATAATCACAGACTCGGGAAATTTTTAAATCTTTATCTAAATTAAATATGTGTGAACCATCTCAATGTTTCAGTACAAACCCCCTCATTCACAAGAGTGTCAATTCAATCAAAGACCTTCATTAGATATAACAATTCAGATCCACACAACAACTATACCCAGAAAGAAAGAGGATAGAGAGAGAGCATTCATCAAGACGATAAACTTATGAATTACCAAGTATGGTGTGAAGACCAACCCCCTGGCCAAAGGGCTGGTAAGGGTCCCCAGGACAGATCAGGAGACAAAGACTTCAGGACAAGAATCAGGACAGAGATACTTCACCTCTCTAGATACCGACGACAGCGTCGCACCCCTCTCTGACACTCTCTTCCTCCTCGTGGTTCTTCCGCAATCTTCTTTCTAACCCAATTAAGTTAAGTAGATGGTTTGACATTCGATTTTCTCCATCAGCATCTCTCAGCATCAGCACCACCCCAGCATAGCGCTCTCTCCTTCCGGAATCTATGCGCTCCTTCAGCAACACCCTTCTCCAGCAACACGCTCCAACTTCCTCTCCGAAAATCGCTCCCCTAACTATCTAAACTACCTCAATTATACCCTTTCATTACCGAATACCACCCATTAATGTTTCAATTTCGCAAAGACTAACTTCTGATTGGACAGGCGAGGGGGATGATCATCACACCATGCTTATACTCCATTTATTTCTTTAATCCATTGTCCCAAACTCCTCCCCTGAAACTTTTATTCTGCCCTTCCTTTCCCATACATCTTTAAACTTTATTAATATAAAATGTAACACTTTCTGAATACAGTTACTTCATATGAACTCTTCACCCTCATGTTCCCAGGGCACATCTTTGTCGACCTTGGACGCGTGTCAAGTCCTTAGTCATCTTTGTAGACTTCCACATCAGGGCGCATGCGTGGCACTGCGTCAGACTGCTCGTCTTAGACAAGTTTACAAGGCCCATATGCACACTAATAATAAAGTCAAAATGGAAAATGTTATTTTCAAAAATAAATGATTTCACTGTATACCACCAACCTCTACTCTAACCCGTACCCTTTATTATTTTTCTTAATGCATTTGCGTTAGTATAAAACTTAATTTCTAATTTCTGCAAGCAGGTGCCATGCATGTGAGCTTTCAAGCAGCCATTTTATAGTTCTTTGCGCAAACGCCAGAAATTCCCTCCAAGCATTAGGACGTCATACTTACGTAGATGCAGTAGACGCATGCGCAGTAAAGATCCCGTGTTAATATGCATCCTAGTCCTACGTTCATGTTAATGCAGTTAATAAACGCATTCGCAAGCTTCCTTTTGTCCCGCATATAATGTAGATGTGCATTATTATTCACAAAACACGTTGTTAGTAATTCGTTAGTAAGTTTAAACGAGAGGATTGCTTCCGAGCAAGTCTCACGTATGAGTCCTTGCTCCATCACCTGTGTGTACCTAGCATATGTGTGTAGGTCTTAGAAGCTAAGAGCCAAGAATCCTCCTAGGATTTAGTCGAACCCCCATACCTGAATAGAGAGAGTGTGGGACCCCGTCCTGGTCTCGAGTTGGACACCCCGTCCGGGTGGTGTCAGACCACTGTCAGCTGGAGCGACTGCATGCAGGAGCCTCAGCGTCTCTGGTCAGTGTGTCAGCATGGAAGTCTCGGTTCCCTCTATCTTACCGGGGCAAGATGTGGTGTATTTATACCCTGACGACACTGATCTTCGTACAAGGTTTGTATTGGTCCTCCATTAGGCTTTAGGAAGACGTCAGGGGTGAACTCTGCACATACATATTATGCAGGTGGAATATTCTTAGAAAGTCATGCATAATTTATGAGTACAGTGTGGGCCTGTGTTTTGGGAAAACCCTGGTGCCTGCAAAACCACAAGGCAGATAACATTCAGCCTTCAGAGCACGTTGTGTACTGGATGGGACCAATGTAGGTGAAAGAGCATGCCTATATAAGGAATCATGTAGTTTTATACAATGAAAAATGGTATAAAGGAAACAATACTAAGCAATTTTTGAGTAGAGCACATTCAATTACTCTCTCCAAAATTATTATTATTCACAACGAATATATCAAAATCTATTTGTAACATACACAAGCAATGACGCCTATTCAAAGGAAAAACCAACAAATGACATATATCACAATACATTGTACATCAAAATGAAAAGCAAACAAAAGACATATAACAATAACCCTAAAACAATTGTACACACTAGTGTCCCCCCTATACTTCTGAGCGAACCACTTAGAGGTAGTCAAAGTGAAACACTTTAAGGCTTGTATACTAGTTAGCCTAGCTCTAGTGTAACACAACACAATTCCCAAGATCACTATAAATCCAATGACTCCTCCTTAAAAGTGTCGACGTGACCACGTTTCAGCCTTTTCTTCTTAGGCCTCTTCAGGACAGGGGTTATACAATAATGATCCTAAAGACCGGGATAGAGGGATCTATCGCGCTAAATCTATTCCAGCGCCCCGGGTACAGTACCTCCCTATCAATAGGATGGAACACCCACTCCGTGTATCCCTTTAATGAATCTCCATCCTCGTGTGTTTCTACAAACACATAAATCCCGATTTAAACGGTTGGTGTATCAGCTCAGTAAATCAGCCGAAATAAGGAATCATGACTATAATAGGGCATGTATGGTTATTACCGTAATAGGGCATATGCGGCTGTGACCATAATAGGGCAAGTACGAATATGACCATATTAGGGTAAATATGAATACGTCTATTTTAGGGCATGTATGAACGGGCCTACATTAGGGTCTCTATACGGGATATAACACTCTCCATGAAGCTAAACATGCGACGTCCTCTGAAATCTGCTGGAATAACGGCTCTAGTTGCTCCGACCAGTAACTGATGTCCTGCTTGAAGAGTGCTGGTGGGATCCCATTGGGGCCCGGGGAGCCCCCTCCCATCTTCCCTTCATTATCAGCCTCTTTATTGACTGTCTAGTTACTCTAACGGCAGGTCCTGGGGAGACCGTTGACCATAGACTAGCCTTTTCTCTTCCATCTTTGATGCTCTGTTAAAAGGGATAGGTGAGATTTCCTCTGGCTCGCCTGCATGACTTTGCCCCTCCTCGAGAAGATTGAAGTGCTCATGCAGGAACTTTGCCCAGGTTTCTTCGGTCAGGTAAGAGCTGATCCCTTGGTGGGTGGGGCATTGTAACAGGTTTACTTTGCCCCAGAAACGTGCATGGTCATTGCCTTTTATGTCAAAGAGGAGCTTTTCCCAGAGTGTGTCTTCTCCTTCTCTTTTGAATGTCCAGGTTAGCTTTTTTAGTGCTGCCTTGTTCCGTCTTAGTTCCTGTTACAAGTTGTTGTCACAAGGGTGCCAATGAAGTTTCCTGAGGGTTACGTTTATGACTCTCTTGTGTGACTTTACTTGCTCTAATTGTGGAAGAGTGGGATGGCCCCTTCCTAGCTGTGGCGTGTTCCTCCCCTTCACTGTAGTGGCAGAAGTGTCCCTAGTTCTTTATTAAAGTCCTCCCTTGCGGCTAACGGATTTGAGGACCTGTCTTGCTGTCCTTGTAGGATGATATTCGCTGACTCCACTAGTCTGTCTGTGGAAGTAATGTTACATTTAATTGTTTTATTATTGATGGTATATGCAGAGCGTGGTACTTCGGTCTGGTTACGGGCGGCTGCAAGCCTTGTTTTAAGCGTCACTACCTGTGGTAGATGATCTCTGGATTCTTCCTCTACCAGTTGGTATTTAGAAACTTTATGATACAGTGAGAAAGTAACAAGGGTATAGTCTAGGGTTGAGGAGGCGCTCATGGAGTGAAACGTTGCTGGAGGGGTTAGTCTCCGGAAAGTGGCCATTTAGTGCCTGAAAGCCAAGAAACTCAAGCTCTCTTAACAATCGGTTGCCTATTTTGTTTTGCTTGCACGTTGAAGTATTCCACTGCTGTGGAATATCCCATTGCGATGAAAGGGCAGGCTCTAAATTCTTCATACTCCAAAGTGCCCATTAGGTATAGATTGAAGTCCCCCAAAAGAATAAAGTTAGGGGTTTGTTCTTCTTCCAGAAGCCTTTTGATTTCGCTAATCAATAGCACCGAACCCTTTGCCCTGCCTTTGGTATGCAAATATGCATTTAAAATCACTATCCTTAGATCTGTTTCGTCACAGCACACCGTTGCTCTGATTGGGTTCAGCTCAATATTTTCCGCTGACTACGCCTTCAGTTCCTTGACTGTGCTGATGCTAGTTGTTGAGGGGTAGATTGACATACCTCCCTTCAGATGGCCGAACCTGGCTTTGTGCAGGCCGGGACATGGTATCCCGCAAAGCCCTCCATGTGAAATGGCTGTTCCAAAAACGTTTCCTGCAACAGGATAATGTTGAACACTTTTAAAAAGTGTAGTACATGACCATCTGTTGTTTTGTTTCCTAGGCCGTTAATGTTCCGGGAACAAATGCGGGGGAAGCTAGATTTCAGCAACAGTTTTTCCAAGGCTTGTCAGCGTGTTTTGATCAACTGTGTCTTCATGGCTTGTGATCTTTGCTATGAGGTTTTGTGTACACTGTTTATTGTGCGTGATAACCAGCTCCACTTTTGGGCGGAGGAGACACTTGTTTCTATTTTCGAACTGTGTTGGGAGTTTTGTCTTGCTCCGACTACGGGGGATGTGCTTCTTGACCCCCTTAAGAATCGAGAAGTAGATTTTAGGAATTTGAGGGCCCTACTTGGGCTGCTTCGTGATTTGCAGTAGTTGCAGGTAGCCAGGGGTGTAGCGAGGTGTCAATGTTATTGCCCAGTTCTTAAACAGAGCCGATTCTTTCAGAATCTTCCTGACTATCTCTGCTGTTGCCCATGTGGCCTTGGTTGCCTCATTTCTAGATGGGTTTCCAGATTGTATAAATTCAATAGCCACCGAATCTGATGATTATAAGTGATCCATGCTGCTAGTTGCTGCTGGTAGACGTTGAATGTTCCCCCTGTTTAATATGTCTTGTCTCCTGTGTGATTTATATTCAGGTAAGAAGAGTGGTACTTTATACCAGGCTGTTCATTGGGAGTAGGTTTCGGACAGGCTTGAAAGTTTATGTGGGCTCCCGTGTTGGATTCCCTGTTAGGGGAGTTTGGGAGGGCAAAAGGCAACGTATATGATGCTATGGCTGCTGTCTGGGTTGTCCACAGGAGCCTTCCCTCTACTGGGATGGCAGGTGTGTGGGCTTCCCCCGAACATGTGGCCTCTTCTTCCCCATCTGGGAATGTGGTTGCAGCTTGTGAGGACCCTTGTTCTGGTTTTGAGACACCCCCCCACCCCAGGAAGGGGGGAACCGCTTCATCACCCACAATTGAAAATCTGTCAATTAGCCCATCCTCTGCCTCTGCTGACTCTATACACGTCTGTTATGTTGTCTTCCTGCGGCTCCCTTATGGTGGTCCTGTTTGTAGTATCCACTGAAAAAATACTCTGTGATTTCATTCTCTCTGTTTCTGCATTTCTGTTTTTGCTTGTGGTGAGTTCAACCATTATTCCGCTGCTCTATTTGCGGAGACTTCCTTTCCTGGTAGAGTTCATGGTTGCTTTTTGGTGTGCTGTACTGGCACTCGTGAAAAGTAGCCCCAGCCATTGCACAGTAGTGTAATCAAATTCCTGCAGTCGTAACCCCCACATCTTCATGCGAGGAGGCATCTTGGATTTAGGATTGCCAAAGATAGTGAGTAATGATTGATGGTCAGTAACCAGAGTAAAATGTTTTCCGTACTGAAACACATGGAAATGTTCACAAGCCCAAGCCACAGCTAGGCTTTCTTTTTCAGGTTGTGAATAGGTAAATTCAGTTTGTGACAAAATTCTGCTAGCATACGCCACAATATACCTTCGAGCATTTGGATGTCCACTATGTTGGGCAAGGAACGCACCCGTCCCTATAGGACTTGCATCAACAACAATTTCAGTATGTAGCTTCGGATCAAAGTAAACCATTTCAGTGGCGTTCTCATTTGCATGTTTGATTTTCTTGAAATCCTCTCCGCATACATGTGAGCATTGAATCAAAGCATTTCATTTTGTTAAGTTTCTCAATGGGGCACTTACTGTGGCAAAATCACATATGTATCTAGAGCAATAACTGGCCTTTCCAAGAAAAGAGCGTATCATAGTTACATCTTGTGAGGACAGGTAGCTGACAAAGCCTGTACTTTAGCTTGATCTGAAGTCATTCCCCCATCAGAGAAACATGGCCAAAGAATTTGAGTTCTGTTTTGTGGAACTCGCACTGATCTGCATTTAAAGTGAGACCTTCATCAATATGTAGACGGCACACTTGTGTAAGAGCCTTATCATGTTCTTTTTGTCTGGCCCCAAAGACTAGTATGTCTTCACTGTAATTCAAAGCATTCGTGACAGGCTGCATTATTCGTCTAATGATTTCTCGAAACAGTTCAGCAGCTGATGACACTCCGAAACATAATTGTTTATATCTGAACAAACCAACATGTGTAGAAAAGGTAGTAATGTACCTGCAATTTTCTTCCAGTTCCAATTGATGATACCCTTTGTTCAGAACAAGGTGTGAAAAGACTTTGACACCATTAAGCTGTGTGATCATATCAGCAATGTGTGGGCCTGGATGTCATTCTTGTTCAAACGTCTTGTTAGCTTGACGCATTATCAACACAGATGCACACAGCACCTCCCCTGTCCTTTTTGGGTGCTACCACTATGGGCCAAACCCTTAGCGTAGGACCAGTAGAACGTTCAATAATGTCATGCTTTAGGAGTGACTCAAGTTCTTTTTCAACAGTTTCCTGTAAATTAAATACAGTTCGATGGTGTCTCTGAGCAATAGGACGGATGTTCTCATTTATATGCAGTTGCATTTTCATTGTTCTCAGCTTTCCTAAACCATGAAATAATGATGGAAACTGATTCACTATCTTGTGATGAGTATTCATGTTGTAGTTCACAGATACCAGTCCCATATCAGCAGTAGTATTGAAACTGAGTAAACAGGCACTTGATGACGTACCTTGCAATACATGAATTGGTGCTTGCACTTGTGTTTCATAGTTGCTATAAATGAACCTTGGCTTTTCAATGGCATTGATACAGACCATGTGCACATTTTAGTCTTCGATGGCATGAGACACGGCACAGGAGACATTTCGTAATTTTTCTCCTCAGGCAAAATGTTTATCAAAGCACCACTCTTGATAATAAATGGTATTGAGCAACCATTTACTTTTAGTATAATGTTTCAACATTAGTGTAATTTTGGGACAATGTTTGAATGACTTTTGTGATTTTACTTGTCGAGTTTTCTTCAACTCCCTTTCTTCTTTGCATGCAGCCAGTCCAACATGCCCACATTTCTCTGAGGTAAACATCGACATCGGACATCCATCTTCTTCACTGTCGCTCGACAAAGATACGGAAGAACTTTTAGATGAAGATTTAAATGATGATCTACTTCGTTTAGTGTCTATTTGTCTCAGGTGATGTTGTCGCTTGGCCCTGTGGGCGCGCGCTCAACATCGCATCAGGAACATTGTGGTGGTCATTTTGTCTTCAAGATGTGACGCACTTAGTTTTTCCTTCACTTTGCAGACCATCACAGAATGGTTCTCTTTCCTACAACTTGCATACTTGACCAATGGCGGAATATTTACCTTCCTGTGGAAAGGAAAGTCTGCATCTGAAGCACAATTTCTTCTTCTTTAGAGACATCACTTTGTATCCCTCAGCTTTATGTCTCTGCTTGCTTGTCACATTCATGACTTACTCACTATGGGCGCCTCTGCCCTCCATGTCAACAGCTTGTTTTTCAGCACATTCCTCAGCTCTGGCGGCCATTAGGACTCGCTCTAGCCTCAGCGTTTCTCTCAGCATCCATCATCTGAAGGAATCAGAAAGGCAACCATCTATGACTCTTAACGGAATCGCTTCTTCATCATTAAACATATTGAATCTACACTGTTTGATAAACATATCAAGTCTTTCTACAAATTTGTCAATTGTTTCACCAACTTTCTGTCTTTCTTGACTGAAAATATATCTTTTATAAATGATATTTGGCATTGGATTGAACTTGGTATTGAGCGCCTCTTTGATTTAAGAATAAGAGACTTCTTCAGTTTGTGGCATTTTCTTTATCACTTCCTTAACTTCTTCACCTGCAAGATTCTTGCGGTATTTGATTTTTTTTTTTTTTTAGAGTTTTATATAGCGCGAACTAGACCCGAGACATTGGGTATCAGAGCGCTTTACATGAGTACCAGTTTCGTTACAGAAGGACACATTCATTTTTGTTAGGCACGGGGAGATTAAGTGATTTGCCCAGAATCACAGGATGTTGAGCGTCGTTGCCGAGACTCGAACCCGGTTCCCCAGCTTCGAAGTCGACCGCTCTAGCCGTAAGGCTACATCCTCTCCCCATTTATCTTTTTGGTATCTACTTCTTTCAGTGCATCAATCAGTGGCGGCCACCGCACAACAAAAGTGGGGGGGGCTGGGAGTGGGCGAGGTGGGAGGACGTGACGGGAAATTGAGGGTAAAAATAATGTTTAAAAAATGTACCTCTTGCTGCCCCAACACCGACGGCCACCTCAGTGCTTCACTCCCTGCAGTATCGGGGAAGGCACAGGCTCCCCAACCAATCCAGATGCTGCTCTCATGCTATGAGAGCAGCACCAGGATTGGCCTGTGTGGCTTGGTCTGCTGCTCAGACACTGCCTGGGAGCCTGTGACTTTTTTCCAACCCGGCTGTGCGCATGTCTGTTTGGCGAGCCAAAGACGGCCGGCCATACTTACATGCGCACCTCTAAGTGCCCAACACTCATGCCAGTCATGGCCCGGCCCACCCTGCACAAACCCATTATCAGCCAGAGCCCGTCACACAAAAATACAATTATATTATTGTATTAATATCATTTTATTTTTCTGTGACTGACTCTGATGAGTGGGGCGACGCTCCTCCGCCATTATGGAGGAGGCGCCCCTGGCATCAATGAAATCATCAAAAGTTTCAATTCAGGCAGTCCATCTTGCACCAATATTTTGTTTCTTGGCTGTATTGAATGGAAGAGGTGGGGACAGGAATGCAGCAGCATTTTAACCAGTTGTAGCCCTTCCTGATGAGAATGCATGCTGTTCACCTGGACTTGCACCATTCATACCATCTGCAAGTCCTTGCGACGTGCTTTTTTCAGGGTCGCTATAACCAGCCTGAACTTGTATGGCTTCTTTTCTCGAAGCCATTGGAGCCTTTCAACTTCTGAAGGACTTTCATGTTGTGCAGAACACATCCGGCACCATCTGTGGTGTCCGTTTCAGTCATCAAGGGCTCCGTATTCACAACCCGAGCACTTCTGCTTGAGTCACTTCGCCACAACTGTGGTATGATGACTCTCTTTACCCAGATTTTGGTAAGTACCACGATATTTTCTATACCTGGTTCCACTGCCTTTAGCGCATTTCTGTATCTGACTATTATCTCTGCTAGTGCTTGCTTGCACTTGACTGCTTCTGCTTTTAGCACTTTTCTGTACCTGGTTGTCGCTGCCTTTAGCGCTAACGTTCGGTATGACTTAAGGCTCTGTGTTGCGTTGTGGCACAGTATTTCTTTCACAACCTTACCAGCAGGTTTCTGGCCAAGGAAACATTTCTTTGATAGGCCTTCATCTTCTTTGAAAGTTTTTTTCTGGCTAGAGTGACACTTTGACTCCACATAGGACGATCTTATCTTTGACTGAGGCATGCGTGGCACGCACAAGCAGCTTGCTGGACCTTGGCAAGCTCTCTGGGAGAGCCGTCTTATTATGTATTTCCTATCTCGTTGCCAGACGGAGCTTCCTCCCCAGCCTGGGTACATATAAATGATCACGCCACACACGGAGCTCAGTAAAACACATCTTTATTTTGCACTGTGTAAACCGTTAACTGATCGTTCTGCGTTATGCATTTTTATTAACCACACCCAATCATTTTCGTCACTATTCTATTGTTCTAAAAAGACCATCAGGGACCAGAAAAGTCCCATCATCGCTAACTCAAAAACCACTACACCATACTCTCCAGCACTTCCCAAAGCTTGACTCTAGGGACCAGGTCGAATGTAGTATGAAGATCAACAAAAGCTACAAAAAGGTTTGCACCACTTATATCAACAGTTTCCCACTTAATCAACAAAAAGCGGAAGACTTGATTCACAGTCCCAGTCTTTGGTCTAAACCCCACTTGCAGGTATATCAAGATGTCATTATCTAAAATCCACTCTGATAGTTTCGCAAGAAGCTGTTGCAAAAGGTTTTTTGCAAATTGTCCAAGAGACTAATAGGATGATAATTGTTGGGAAAGTTACAAGCTCTCTTGAAGACTGGAATGATCTCAGCGCCCTTCCATGTTAGGGGATTGGAGTTTCTGCTGCTATCGCATTTGAAACCCGATTCATATAAGGGACCCAGATAGTGGGATTAGAGCAGAAGAGGTCCGAAGGCATTTTATCCAACCTAGTGGCTTTTTCCTGCTTTTGAGACAAAACTGCTGCTTCAGTATCAGCAAGTCAGAACATAACAGGAGGCAGGGCAGATCCCTTTAACTGGCCACTTACATGAGCCACACAAGACGGCCCCAGTGTTGGCTCATGTGAAGATGAATAAAGAGATTCAAAGTAGACAGACCACTCCCTGGGGGGTTGAATATGCACCTTGGGAGTCATTTCATGATCTTTACTCCCCTGACTAACAATGTGCCAGAAGGTTTAATGGTCTTTTTTCCTAGCAGCATTAAGAAGGCCTTCCCACTTCCTGCTTTCCCAATCAGATTTAGCACAATGTAAGGCTTCCCTATAGTGATCTCTCACTTCCCTCATCTTAAGCCTATCATCTAACTTCAGGGTAGAGAGAAGAATTTTCTTAGCACTTCTACAAGCACTAGTTAACCAATGTTATGATTTGGGTACGGCTGTGCAAAGTGCGCATGCGTACCATCCGTTGATTTTAGGGACGGAGAGGACAGATGGTGAGCGTTGTGCATGCAAGCGTGTGTGTGTGAGAGAGTTGCTGCGAGTGACTGTGACCATGAGTGTGGGAGACTGTAAGCTTGTGTGTGTATGTGCCTTTTTGTTTTTAATCTCCATTACGTTTTTTTTCCAACTTGGGACAGCAGTGTGGGAAAGGTAAGCATACAAAATAAACAGGGGGCGCCGCTCCAGCGCGCTTAAGGGGCAGCCGCCCTTGATCCTGAGTTATCTGCCCCACCCTAAATGGAACTGTCAAGGTCGGCTATGCAAATGGCCAACATATCTCTCTCCTATGGCCTCGTGCCTGTAACCGATGTTCAAACATTCCGGAGTAGATTACATTCTTCTTGGTGTCCGGATTTAGAGATCACTTCTAGAGTCGAATGCAACCATGACCCGCTAACACTTACCTTTCAGGACTTTGTACCTTTCTCTATACAATTTTATGAGTCCTCTTGTAACAATGCTGTGGTTCTAAGCAACAACTACAGGAATATTAAATGGAGTGCCATCTGTTCTTCACCAGATTCTATGCCCAGAATTTATGGGCCGGTGACTATTACCTTGGGGTCTATAGTTGGACATTGGGATAACTATAATGTAATACTTGAGGCACACAGCGAATTATTCAAAAAGCTGAAAGATTGGTTCCGGAAAAAAATAAATCCTTGTGGGAAAGTCCCATCACCGAACCACTCTCAGGGTAATAATGCCTGGAAGTGGCGGCTAGTGAAGTTTGGAAGTGGTGAGGGCATAAAATTAAAGTCTGAATTTGACTGTGCAGGCATGATTATCTTGAGAGTGGTTCGGGGATGGGACTTTCTGTTATAATGCTTTGTTGTGACATGTACATCTGCTCGCTCATCTGCTCGTGCTTGTGGGTTCTGTCTCCATGGTAGTGTCTCGTGTGAGGCAGTTGGAGACTGAAGAGCTGACAGGTCGGCAGCAGAAGTTGGTGGTGCGTTACAGAGGGAAATAAAGACCTGAAAATACAACCAGTGTCCGTCTTCGTAACACTGGCGACGAGTGAAGCTTGTTAGGGGACAAGCTCACCACCAATTCCCCTCGAACCCACTTTGGAGCTATTTTGGCAATTTTGTTTGCTTTTGCTTGCAGTGGACACCTCGCCCCGAAACCAAGACTTTCCTCTACGATGGAACTCATCACATTATACGAGGTAAAGTTACCTTGTTTCTTTACCTTTTGGAAGATCCGTTGGCCTGTACCCCTCGCGACCTGCTGACGCGCTCGTGAAGCCTGAGCCCTCGTGAGCCGCCGACAAGCCGCCGCTCGTGAAGCCACTCGTGTGCTGCTTGCGAGCCATTCTACTAGGCGTCATCACGCACGTACATTTACGTTGCGTGCCACCATCTTTGTTTTGTTCTGCTACTATGGTAACGGATTTACTCGGAAGCTGCCTCGGAGCAAACAGGAGCTCCGTTTCTCTCCAATTACACACAGACATTTCTTTTGTATTTCGTCCATCCAGGTACTGTTTAAATTATAAGAAATACGTGTGTTTGCAAGCAGGAGCTCTGTTTATTTCAGTCATCCAAGTACTGTTTAACTTATAAGGAGTGTGTCGCAAGCAGGAGTTCTGTTTCCCTTCAATTACATGCAGACATTTCTCTTGCATTTCAGTCATCCAGGTACTGTTTAAACTATAAGAAATTCGTGTATTTTTCAAACCTGTCACCATGTCAGCCACATCAATGAGTAAACCTCCTCCCTTTTTATGTGAAAAAGGCGAACCGCTATTACCCTGGAAGTGGTGGAAGTTATTATTTGATTCCTATTTAGTCGCAATAGGAGGTGAGAAATTTTCAGCTCATAGGAGACAAGCAATTCTCCTTCACAATCTTGGAATTGAAGGGCGCAACATTTATGAGAGCATTGATGTAATACCGGTAGGTGAAGGAGATGGTGAACCTTCAGATGTTTTTGAGATGTCCGTAAAAATGCTTGAAACGTATTTTGGTCCGCGGATTAATGTCGTCCTTGAGAGACACAAATTCTTTATGAGGATCCAAGAACCCAATGAAAGGGTTGGAAACTATATTGCTTCTTTAAAAACACTTGCCCTCACCTGTGAGTTTGGGGAACTGACGGACTCACTAATACGCGACCAACTAGTCAGGTGCACCACTAGTCCAAGAGTGCAGGAGAAGCTTTTATCAAGAAACCCCTCACTTAAAGAAGCTATTGCTATTGTGGAAGGGTTAGAGAACACATCTGGTTGGGTTAAAGAAATGAAGGCTCATAAACCCACTACTGAGGATGCTCCTACACCCTAGCAGTATACACGAACTAACACATAAGGAGGTCCTTCACGACTCTCTTGACAATGTCTCCAAAGTAGTTCATGGAACCAGAAGCAAGCCCTCCTCTGACTTTTCTAGGATGAAGTGCTATCGGTGTGGGAGTTTTAATCACTCCTCTAATAATCCTAATTGCTATGCCAAGAATACCACATGTCATAAGTGTGGGATTAAGGGCCACTATGCCAGGGTTTGTAGGTCTGGTGGCAAAGTACGCACTATAGAGAATGTTGAGACCTCCAATGACAATCCCAGAAAGATAATGCTGAGTGTAAGAGGTGATGGTGTCGTGGATGCGGATCTTATAAGTATGCCTGAATGTGAAGTAGTCATTGGTGAAAAACTATTTGTGGTTTTAGCTGATTCTGGGTCTCTCTTCACTATGTTGGGCAACAAGTTATGGAACCAAAGGTTTCCTGATTCACAGCTTTTTGCCCCTGATATCAACCCATTAAGCTATGGTGGTTCACATATTGAGGTGATTGGGTATGCCATTATGAAAATACACTTTAAGGGGAGGGAAACTATTGGAAAAATCTACGTGGCTAAACGTGGTGACAACCTCCTGGGCTGGAGGCATCAAAGAGATTTGGGGATAATCCTCAACCCTAATGCTCGCCATCCGTCTGAAGAACCGGGCCTTTGGGCCTGGCGGCGCAGGGCACGCCTGAAATCTTCGGGTTCACCTGCCTTGTTGCACAGAGACACGGAATACCCTGTTGGCGTAGAAAACCAAGTTTATTAGCTGCAGCTAAGCACAGTTGTCCAAGAAGTACATCAAGTAGGTTCTCAGGAGACTGCCACTTGACTCCGTGGCTCACAAGCTTTTATCGTCGAAATACATCTGTACAAACATACACCCATCGCACAAATTTTTAGCCAATCAGGAGAGTTTGAAAACAAGATATTGTGTCACCAGAATGCTCTCTGCTTACATGTTGTGTGTTATCCAGCCCCCAAAGTTAATCAATACTGGTACCCATAGTTCGGTGTTTGCAATGGCAGGACATATCTGTATGCTTCAAGAGGAAGGTTACAAAGTAGGAAAACACAGGGAGAAAATAGCGAAGGCCAGAAGATAAGATATGGCGAGAGGAGAATACTAAAGGCTAACAGATAGTTGATACGGGGATTAGGTAGTCCAGACAAGGATTAGTTAGGCCGGCTGGTGTCTGAGATTGGTTTAAGGACAAGGACGGAGGGGGTTTTTGACACGTTGCAGTCCAAAAGGGCAGAGACACTTCGCTCATCGAGCAGCCTGTGTAAAGGCAACACAAAAATGGCGGTGACTGTAAGATGGGGTCAAAATTAAAGAACCTCAGACCCTCCTTTGCCATTACGCAGGCAATACACAAAGACTCACGCTAATCTGAATCAATGTCGATGGTCATGAAGTCGTCAAGCTGTTGCTGCAACATCATCTTCATCTTCATATTCTCCGTTTTCTGTGGCATGGGTCTTGGGACACACATAATAGCACAAAGACCACATATTGCGGGGCCACATTGTAAACAAAGGCAACACGAGAAGATGATGGCCAAAACTACTCCAACAAAGGTCAATACCTTCCATCCCCATGTGGACAGTAGTTCCCAAAACCATCCCATCAGAGACCAATTTCCTTCGTCCTGGTGGATGGACTCAGCAATGTGGTGCAATTTAGAGATGGCCTGGTATACTGTAGGGGCGTTATCAGGTATATAAATGCAACAACTCGATCCAATCAATGTACAGACTCCACCACGATCTGCGAGAATGATGTCTAACACCATTCTGTTCTGTAATGTCATAAGGCGATCCGCCTGAAGCTCAGCAGTGATATTACTCAGTGCTCCGACAGTTTCATTTATTGTTGCCTCAACTACCCGAATGAGATGTCTGATATTTCTACTATTGGCCATAGGGCCCCAAAATGGGAGGAATCCTTTAAGGAAGTCACCTCCTTCCTGTCCTGCTGTGTCCTCCAAAGCAATAACCCCTCTGCCGTACCTTGTCTTGTGATGTCCCGAAGGAGCTGAATATGTTGGAGGGAGGAGAAAAGCCATATAACAAGTCCCTGAGAAATCGTCTGGTAACCATGTATAGGCTCTGTCATGGCAGACGAAATATGTTCCTTGAGATGCTACCAATGGTGGAGACGTTCGGGATGTATAGATATATGTAATATTACAAGTGCTCTTTCCCAATTGAGCCTTAGGATTTTGACCATTGGCTTGGAGACATAGGTGACCTTGGTGGGGTACAGTATATATAGGTGGGGATCCTTTCCTTTTGGCTCTGTCTGTAAGGCTAGTGACATAATGTGTCACATTCCAGTCAATGTATGCTTGTCGCTCGTCGGTGGGGAATTCACTAAATGTTTTATAATGTTTTGACATAGCCACTATTCCCTTTATTAGTGAATTATGACTAACGTCAATTCCATCCCTATACGGACCAACAGGATGTCGATGTTGGTTCTCATAGGCATTGGCAAACATAGAGGTGTAAGCCCAAGCAGATCCTTTTAGGGAGAAGGGTAGAACTAAATATGGCATTCCTTTATCTGTATTATGGGGTAAAAGTCCACAAACCCAACAATCGGTGGTATTGATTACTAATTGATGCTGGTGTAATAGCTGGATGAATGAATTGTTGAGATATTCCATTCTCCTAATTTGTTCATGCCCTGGTAGCGTATAGAATTGGTGTGGGGAAATAGTAGTGCGAAAAGGTATGGGCTGAGAGGTAGATATAGGTACAGATACTGGCTGCAAAGTGTGAATAACCCAACCCACACAAGCTAATAAAACACATAACAGAGTTAAAACACATAATACTACGCCACATCTATTAAATAGTAATTTACAATATTTTTCCTTCATTTTGTTTTTTTATCAATTTCTGATTCACCGGAAGTCATCCCCTAAAGTGTTGCTCGTGGCAATCTTCCTATCTCGCTCAGTTGTGGTTATTGGCCGTCCTATGACACTGCAAGTCCTGCAGACCTAGTGCCACTACTCAGGTCACAAACCAAGTCTCCTACCACGACCCTGCAAAAATGGGATGAGTCCAGTATCACATAAGGAAGAAAATATATACAATTCAAAAATTCAAAAATGCAATCTAAGAAATAAAAAAAATGCAGTTTAGGAACGAAGGGGAGAAAAAATAAAAATAAATTTCAAATGTCTTTGGCCACTCTAGGCCTCAGATTGTATCTATCCTTGTTTGGCACAGTCTGGTCTTGAAAAAGTGTCTCTGGATCAGTTGTATCTATTCTGAGATGCGATGGTACAGCTTCTTGCAAAACATCATCGTCCTCTTTCTCAGTCCGAGTCCATTCTAGGTGTGCATCGCCAAAAGGTACAAACCGGGGAACTCTCTCTCCTTCACAATCACCTATACCTTCGCGGACCCACTGATCAAAAGGCAAAGGCAAGGGTACCCTTTTGCAGTGCAACCATGGATCCAGTTCTTTTTCCCAACGACTTTTACAGCTGTACGTGTCGTCAGCAGGACCTGTCTTGGCTCCCGCCAGCGAGGCTCCAAATTCCTCTTCCTCTGAAAATTCTTAAGGCACACCCAGTCGCCAGGTTGGAGGGTGTGCCCAGGATCCGAGGAAGCCTGTGGCAAGGTGTCTTGTACCTGCTGATGGAGAACACGCAATTTAGTGGTGAGGTCATGCAAATAGTCAATTAACATTGGGTATTCTATGTCAGAGTACTTCTTGGGTCTAGGGACACCCCAGACATTAGCCGGGCGTCCGAACACAATCTCATATGGGCTAAGTCCCACACGAGAATGAACAGTTGTTCGAGTTGACAAGAGGGCTAGAGGTAAGGCGTCGGGCCAGGCAAGACCTGTGCTGGCTTGTATCTTTGCAAGTTTAAGCTTGAGAGTGCCATTATAGCACTCTACCAAACCCGCTGACTGAGGGTGGTTTGCCGCGTGGAATTTTTGCTTAATCCCAAGACCTGCACATACTTTCTGCATGATTTGACCCACGAATTCATTTCCATTGTCACTCCAGACAATTCGAGGTAAACCAAACCTCGGGAAGTATTCTTTCAGAAGGACCTTAGCTGTAGACAAGGCAGTATTATCCTTTAGGGGTAGGCCTCTATCCATCTGGAAAAGGCACATACCACCACAAGGACATACTTTAGGTTTCTGCATCTCTCCATATGAATGTAGTCTATCTGCACTACCTCAAATGGATACGTTGGGGGAGCAAAATGGCCTGCTGGGGTTGGTGTCCCTCTTCCTGGGTTGTGCATCAAACAAACAATGCAATGTTTAACAAGATTGTCTGCACATTTAGGAATCCCTGCATTCTGCCATACCGGAGCCAAAAGCTTGCATATTCCTTTCGCACTGATGTGGGCTGGACCATGCGCCATAGTCACTACTGGAAGTACATAGGCGTCTGGTAACAGCCAACGTTGGTGTTCTGACAATTCTATCCAACATCCTGTCGCATCCAACATTCCCGTACTATCTCTCCACTTACTCAATTCTTTCTCTGTAGCCTCTTCCTGAATCATTTTCACACTTTCTATTGTGTCCTCACACATTCCTCCTTGACTGACCCATCTAGCAGGTCCAGCAACATACATATGACTCGTCACATCTCTCGCTGTCTCTTTCGCTATCTGATTCGCAAAAGCGTTTCCTTCACCCACATCATCAGTGACCCTTTTATGCGCACTACACTTCACAATTGCTATCTGAGTGGGTAAAGCAAGTGATTCCAAAAGGTCATTCACTAACTGACCATGCTGTATTTTAGTACCATGTGAGGTAAAGAATCCTCTTTCCCTCCAAAGGCGGCCAAAACTGTGGGCCACCCCAAATGCATATTGGCTGTCGGTGAACACATTCACTCTCTTCCCTTCGGCCAATACACAAGCTCTAGTCGGAGCTATCAATTCAGTTGCTTGGGCTGAATTCTGCCTAATGCGTGCTGTCTCCACAATCGTATGCAAAGTGGTAACAGCATAGGCTGCAGTCGTTTCACCATTGGGGAGCTTAAAACACGAACCATCCACCCATAGGATCCCATCCGGGTCCAGGAGCGGCGTATCTTTTAAATCAATCCTACCTTTTGTCTCCTCCTCTGTACGGAGAAAACAATCATGTTGCTCTTGAATGTCTTTCTCTACTGGGATTGGTAACAATGTAGCTTGATTTAGGGTATTACATCGCTTGATGTGCACGTGACTAGCCAAGAGCGTCAGCTCATACCCCGATAAACGGGCGCTCGTAAGATGCTGGGTTTTTGTCCTGTTTAAAAGTGTATCCACTGCATGTGGCACCATGACAATAAGCGTATTGTCTAGCACCAATCCAGCAGATTGGCGAATAGAAACTGCTGCTGCTGCTGCTTTCAGACAACTAGGTAATGCTTTAGCTACAGGGTCTAACGTAGCCGAAAAATAAGCACACGGGCGTTGTTTGTCACCAAATTGTTGTGTCAAAACTGACAACGCGCAACCTTCTCTCTCGTGCACATAAAGTGTGAAAGGTTTGCTGTAATCCGGAGTACCCAACACAGGAGCAGAACACAAGGAAGTACGCAAATCAGTAAAACTTTTCTGGCATTCCTCTGTCCAAGGAAGAGGTTGGGGGTATCTTTAAGGGTAAGTGCTAACAAAGGTTTTGCTAACAAAGAAAAATTTGGAATCCATTGTCTGCAGTAAGAGGTAATACCTAAAAAGGCACGCACCTCTCTCTGTGTGCATGGTACAGACATTTGTGCAATTGCTTGGATTCTTTCTGGGGTCAACCGCCGTCCCTCCTTCGACAAGAGATGACCTAAGTAGGTAACCTCTTGGCGACAATATTGTAATTTAGAGGGTGAAACCTTATGATGAAGGTCAGACAAGTGATGCAACAGTGAAACAGTAACTCGTTTACAAATTTCCTCAGAATCAGCAGCAACTAGCAGATCATCTACGTACTGAATAAGGGTGGCACCTGGAGGCAAAGTGAAAGCATCGAGCTGAGTTTTCAAAGCCTGACTATAAATGGAGGGACTTTCACAATAGCCTTGAGGTGCGCGCTTGAACCGGAAGCTTCGGCCTCCCAAAGAGAAGCCAAAAATATCCCTACTTTCCTCAGCAATAGGAATGCTAAAGAAAGCATTCTTAAGGTCAATGACCGAAAACCAGGCAGCTGAGGCAGGTATCATTGTCAATAAAGCAGTGATATCTGGGACGACAGGAAACTGGGGTACAACGATCTTGTTGACCTCCGTCAGATCGATTACAAAACGATAAACCGGTGGCTGGGAAGAGTCAGTACGTTTAAGGACAGGCAGAACAGGACTATTGCACACATTTCCTCTAGTCTCTTCAACCACACCTTTCTCAACCAAATCATAAATGATAGCCATCAGCGCTCTCTCACCATCACTCGAAATTCTATACTGAGGAATGCGAGGTAACCTAACATTGGACTTGAGGGTGACAACATAGGGTGGAATCTGCAAGAGACCAACATCATTGGGGCCAGTAGCCCAAAGAGTAGTAGGCAGGGAACGTAATTCAGAAGGGAGTTGGTCTCTAGACAAATATGTCGGGGAAATTAATCTCTTGCCTAAAGTAAGATGTACACCAGAAGGAGAACAATGCAGTGTCGCAGACAATCTCTTTAACAAGTCCAACCCCAACAAATTCTCACCACAACCAGTTGTCAAAATAAGAGGAGCCTCCAAATCATAAGGGCCAATGGAGATAGGTAAAAGACAAGAAACTGGGTTACGAACCGGGGCGCCAGAAAATCCTACAGAAACATTTGTTAAGCCAGACAAAGGTGCCCCAGGGAGTTTAGAGTGGATGATAGAACTCTTCGTTGCACCAGTATCCAAGAGAAATGGTTCTGATACACCAAGCGCAACGACATCAACATAAGGCCCATTTTGGTCCACTGGAACTGAAATGACTCCCTCACTTTGTCCACGGCTGCCCTAGCTAGAGAAACCCTGATTCTCATCTTCCATATAATCGTCATTATAATAATGGGCAGACTGAGTATTTTGCTGATCAAAATAATTCATGGAATTTTGCGGCGGAAAGGAACGTTGATCCTGGGACATGGTACTTCGCCCCCTCCCCCTAGGTGTTGACTGGAAGCCACCTCGGCCTCGCGGCCCAGGCGTACCACCAGCACGCTGCAATAATATTGGGCAATTATTCTTGAAGTGACCTTCTTCCTTACAATAGGCACATTGATTAGGACCCAGTGGAGGCCGTGGAACAAAAGGCTCAGGTTTCTGAAACACCTTCTGAAACTGGGGAGTCGGCTGAAACTGGCGCTGAGCAGGACGAGGAGGATAAGCCTGTTGTAAAAGAGCCTTCGTCTTTAAATCTTTAGTCTTTTTATCCAATTTGTCCTTCTCCTCCTTATCCCTATTTTCGTAATATTGGGCAGTAGCCAATATCTGGGCTGAAGAAGAAACAGCCCATGAACTTTCGGAATCCTTTAATTTATTAGAGAGCTCGGGAAGCAAATTAAATACAAATTTATCTACGAACAATCGCTGTCCCCCCTCTGTGCTCATATCCTGACCACTGTGATCAAGAAACGTTTCTTCAAAACGAGTGAAGAAGTCAGAGACACTCTCATCCTTCTTCTGCTTACAGGCAGCTAACTTATCCCAATTAACTCGCAGAGCGGGCATCATAGTTTTCATTAAGGTAATTATTCTACCAGGAAGTTCTGCAATTAAATTATCGGGTTTAGCACCACCCACTTGGAGCCCATCAGCAGCCAGTATAGCATTCCAATCACCTCCTAATTCTTGGGCGTGGTCCTCTTTCCGAATCCTAGCCCACAATGGTTGTGGGACAACATTTCCCATTAACATATCTATGTCAGCCAAATTCATAATACAAGCGTCAACAGTCTGAGATAATTCCTTGTAGTAACCAGCAGGGTTTTTACGGGGGTCAGGTAAAGACTGTTTAAGGGCCAGCACCTCAGATCTCTTCCAAGGTACATGTACCCATATACGTTGGAAGTGAGCCGGTATAAGCGGATTATTACCCTGGGCTGCAACCTCTTCTCTCCATACTGGGGGAACCTCTCGCATAGGGTAGTGTTTCAGTTTGCGCCTAACAGAAGGATCAGGTTCAGACAAAGACCGGGAAAAGAACATTGATCTAAAAGTAATAAGTGTCCGTATAGCATTCTCAACCTCAGGACCCACAATAATTCCTTTATCAAAATCAGTCCTAATATCCAGCAAACCCTTGGGAGCTAAACCCAATCCCGTGGCCTCCCATTCCTGACCTAGGATTTCACACATGGCATTGAAAACGAATCTTTGTACAGGGGCATCCCACTGTTCAAAAGTATCCATGATATCTCGAACAGTATATTCGAGATCACTCAGGATCCACCTGCGAGCAAGACCCATGAACGTATCTCGTTCTTGGGAGTCAGGAAGTAAACTACGGGTCTGCCTACGGGGAAGAACAGGAGTCAGACTTACTGACCCAAAGAGAGGAGAAAAGAGACCAGAAACAGTCTCAACCATCCGCTGACGGATAGAAGGGGAAGTTGACTGAAAAACAGGAGATAATGTATGAGACGGAGCAGGAGAAGAGGCAACAGGTAGAGCGGAGGTCGAAGGCAAAGAAGACTGAGGCAAAGAAGTCGGAGGCAGAGGAGCTGGAAACAAGGGAGCTGAAGGCAAAGGAAATGGCGGGAGTGGCAGTGCCACAAAGGGCTGTGTTGGAGGTGCAGGAGCTGGAGCTGGTGGGAGAATAACAGGTTGTTGGACGGGTAACCAAAGCGGGGGTGCATTAGCGCCTTGTACATAGGGCGGGGGCGATCGTAATAAGTGAGACATTAAAGGATCCTTCTCAGGATCAGCATCGCGATTTGGGGAAGAAGTTGGCAGCACTGGGTAACATTTGTCAATCGCCATGTGATGTTGCCTATCTAAGATCTCTATCGCATGATCTATTTCATTATTTTTAAACTGTTGGGCAGCCTGTATGACAGTGATATCTTTTTCTTTCCTATCTCTTTTTGCCTGTTTAATTTCTTTCTGTTTGGCTTCCTTGCGCCAAAGGCGAAAAGAGTCAAACATAGCCGGCCGAGCTTTTCTTTTAAACAAAGTAGCTTCTAAATTGTCTAAAATATCAGGCTCAAAACTACCATTATGTGGCCACTGTAAAACACCATCTTTCTTCGTATAGCGGACCCATATTTCATTAAAGGTGATGGGGCCTATACCATGTTTAGAGTAAAGCTCATAAGTAGGAGTTCCAGCCGGAGGAATTGGACAAGAGTCCTCCAGTCGGGAGTCCATATCGCAACAAAAACAACACCATTTTTTAAACTTACTGAAACCAGGCATCGTTACTTTCACTGGCTTCCTACAAACAACAAGGGGCTAATCAAAACAGCACAAACGTACTCACCCCTGGCTTCGACAATTGCAATTTTCGAATCTAAGAACCCAAAAACAAACAAAAAGGAGTGGGAGCTACCCACCAGTACTTAACAAATGTCTTCTTCACGCCAACAGAGGTCCGTCTAACGTCTCGCAATACCAGTCATCACCAAAAGAGGGACCAAGGCAGGGCAGCAGTCAGGGCAGCAGGCACCAGCAGCCGTGGGAAAGGAGAAGCCACACTTCAAAAGACCATCGGCCCACTCTTCGACATACAGGGGTCGCTGGTGTGGGGGCGCCTCCTCTGGAATTTTCCTGCGGGGCTCCTCACGATCCTTGGGCTCAACCGCTACCTCTGAAGCCGCCCCACGCTCGGGCGCCAATTGAAGAACCGGGCCTTTGGGCCTGGCGGCGCAGGGCACGCCTGAAATCTTCGGGTTCACCTGCCTTGTTGCACAGAGACACGGAATACCCTGTTGGCGTAGAAAACCAAGTTTATTAGCTGCAGCTAAGCACAGTTGTCCAAGAAGTACATCAAGTAGGTTCTCAGGAGACTGCCACTTGACTCCGTGGCTCACAAGCTTTTATCGTCGAAATACATCTGTACAAACATACACCCATCGCACAAATTTTTAGCCAATCAGGAGAGTTTGAAAACAAGATATTGTGTCACCAGAATGCTCTCTGCTTACATGTTGTGTGTTATCCAGCCCCCAAAGTTAATCAATACTGGTACCCATAGTTCGGTGTTTGCAATGGCAGGACATATCTGTATGCTTCAAGAGGAAGGTTACAAAGTAGGAAAACACAGGAGAGAATAGCGAAGCCCAGAAGATAAGATATGGCGAGAGGAGAATACTAAAGGCTAACAGATAGTTGATACGGGGATTAGGTAGTCCAGACAAGGATTAGTTAGGCCGGCTGGTGTCTGAGATTGGTTTAAGGACAAGGACGGAGGGGGTTTTTGACACGTTGCAGTCCAAAAGGGCAGAGACACTTCGCTCATCGAGCAGCCTGTGTAAAGGCAACACAAAAATGGCGGTGACTGTAAGATGGGGTCAAAATTAAA